>WSYH01002373.1:757-43220 GCA_036426205.1 Ascaphus truei
GGGGGGGCTCCCGCCCTGCCGGGGGGGCTCCCGCCCTGCAGGAGGCCTCACCTCGAGGAACATGCTGCCGACTGCAAGGTAAGCAGCTCTCCCCCCACACCCCCCCATTCCTTCATTGCCAGCCTCAACCCTCCATACATACACACACACACACACTATATATATACATACACATACACATAGACAGAGACACACACACACACAGAGACCACACACACACACACATGTAGGCGCACACACACACACACACACACACATGTAGGCACACACACACATGTAGGCACACACACACGTCCACAGACACACACATGTAGACACACACACACATGTAGACAGACACACACACACGTAGACAGACACACACGCACACACACACACACACACACACCTATACAGACACACGTATACACACACACGTATACACACGTAGACACAAACAAACACACACGTAGACACACAGACACACGTATACACACAGACACACACGTATACACACAGACACACGTTTACACACACACACACGTACACACACGTATACACACACACACACACACACACGTAGACACACACACACGTACAAACACACACACGTACAAACACACACGTGTACACACACACACGTAGACACACACACAGACGTAGACACACACACACACGTATACGCACACACACGTAGACACACACACACACACGTAGACACACACACACACGTATACGCACACACACACGTAGACACACACGTATACACACGCACGTAGACACACACACATGTACACGTAGACACACACACACATGTACACGTAGACACGTACACACACACACACACATGTACACGTATACTCACACACATGTACACGTACACACACACACATGGAGACATACACACACACATGGAGACATACACACACGCACATGTACACATACACACACGTACACACACACACATGTATACATACACATAATGTATACACACACACATGTATACACACACACATGTATACACACATGTATACACACACACACACACACACACACACACACATACACACGTATACACACAAATGTATACACACACACACACACACATACTATGTATACACACAAACATGTATACACACGTGTATACACATGTGTATATACACATGTGTATACACACACATGGAGACATACACACACGCACATGTACACATACACACACACGTATACATACACATAATGTATACACACACACACACACACATGTATACACACACGTATACACACACACAAACATGTATACACACACACAAACATGTATACACACACAAATGTACACACACACACATGTACACACACACACATGTACACACACACACACACATACTATGTATACACACAAACATGTATACACACATGTGTATACACATGTGTATACACACATGTGTATACACACACGTACACATGTATACACACACACACACAATATATACATACACACAATGTCTACACACACATGTGTATACACGTCTATACACACATGTGTATACACACACATGTGTATACACACACGTATACACACACACACACGTACACACACACACACACGTACACATGTATACACACACACACACACATACAATGTATACACACAAACATGTATATACACACACAAACATGTATACACACACACGTGTATACACACACACGTGTGTATACACACACACGTATACACACACACACTATCCCCAGCAAAACCACATCAGCACACCGCTATCCCATGCCCCCCCAGCACACTGGCATTCTCGGCTCCCCGCCATTCCCAGCCCCCATCAACACCATCAGCACCCACACATCGGCACCTTTGCACCTCCCCCATCGGCACCCCCACATCCGCACCCCCACATCCGCACCCCCACATCAGCACCAAACCCTCCAAAATCAGCACACCGATACAATCACCATCAGTACAGCCACAGCAGCACTACCACCGCACATGGGCCGCGTTGACCACTCCTCACCCAAATGCCACACCCACACCACAAACATCCCGGGCAACGCCGGGGCTCTCAGCTAGTATGATATAAAAAGGAATACTTAAGTCCACATAAAGTCCATGATATGCAAATACAAAAGTCCAGGCTGCTTCTTCTTGGGCTCACCAAGCTCCCACAGTACCTATTGGAAAAAAGAAAAGAGAAGCGCCCGATCCTTGTGTAAAATCAGATGAACAAATTTAATAAGTCATGGACAAGACAAATGCACACTTACAATTTGTCTGATAAAATAAGGCATGTTATGGGACCAGCCCATGCACCAACTGAAGACTCCACGGTGTGTAGGTTACCACAATGGTTCCAGATCTCATGTCTGCAAAAGCCGCTATCTCCAGGAGATGATGGTTCCATGAATATACAATACACCGGCACAACAGCATGAAGCAGATGGCGCAATCCCCCGTTGTGGGTAAGGAAAACTGCTCTAATAATAAAAGGAGCCGGTCTACTTCTTTACACGTAGCATTCTTGGTAAATGGAAGTCTCAAGTGCTTGGCCTGGCATGTCAAACCATGTTGCTTCCTCCCCTTCCCTCCTTTAGAAACCCTCACGATCTATCTTCTACAAGCGACGGGATCTGTGCACATTGAAAAGGAGCGCCAGTTAATAAACCTCACACTGCTCTCTACTGCAACCAAGGACACCAAATTACACTGTATCAAGCATTGCCCTACTGGTGTTTAAATAACAATTATCCATCGTGTTTTTTTCCACAAGCTCGTTTTTTTTAGAGACATTTTCAGTCCATTGTTTCATGTTATTTCAATGTTTGTGTTTTTATAGTATATATATATAGATATATCTATTATATTCTATACTTCATATAACTTACTAATACATACGTCTATACTTATTACTCTCTCTATACTACTCACTTTGGACCTACAGAGGAAGCGCCCGATACCTGTTGATAAATCCGATGAACCAATTATTAAGTCCACGGACAAGACACAAATGCACATTACAGAATTGTTCTCGGATAACAATGGCAGTGGTTATGGACCTCACAGCCCATGCACCACTGAAGACACTCCACGGTGTGGTACGGTCTACCATCACACTTTGGTTCCAGATTCCTGTGCTGCAAAGAAAACCGCTATCGCCTCCTATGAGTTCACGGAGATCACGTCTTACACGTCCTCCTCTCTTGCAACGCGTGGTGTCCCAGGCAACTCGTGCAGTAGGGTTACGTGCATTGAACTCTACGGTGGCTGGTAGTTCCTGACACATCGTGAAGATGTGAGGACGTGTCTGGATTTATTCCGTGTCCCGCGTGTTCCACAGAGAGGTGATTGGCGTCCCGCGCGATGCAAACCAACGCTCGTTCAATAAAGAACCCTTTAGTAGGTCTCCCTGACACACAATTTTTTGAACCTATCACCCTCCGAAGGGAAGGTGAGATGGCCTCGATACCAAAGATGGACAGAGAGCAGGCACCGTTGAGCGGTGTGGCCTGTATTTCTTCTTCTTCGCCTCCCACTTGGGGAATAGGGAGAAGGTGATTACGATGCCACACCTTTACCCGGCCGTCTGTGTCTTTGATGCGATAAACCGGGAGGCCGGGCATCTGTGACTCTACCTCATATACGCCATCTCTCCATCGGTCTGCCAGTTTATGTTTTCCGGGGACTCCCAAATTACGAAGTAACACAGCGTCCCCAGGACGTAACTCTCGATATTTGACTTAATTGTCGTATCGTTTCTTATTGCCAGCATTCAGTTTAGCTGTAGACTTCTCAGCCTGTTGGGTGCATATCGGGTGTAATGGTCCGTGATGACCAGCACGTTACCGATGCCTCGGCTATCAGGTTCGATACATAAAAAGTCCATACACACCAAGTCCATCGGACCAGAACTCTTTAGATGGGCCATGGGAGCTGCTCTGGTAGGCAACGTCTTGCGTTGAATTCCTCGTGGAAAGGCTGATCTAATGTATGCAGTATCTTACACAAGGAGCGATATCGTGGGTTTATTTTATCCCTCCCTGTTTGGTTTTCCCATCTGCTTTAAATATATGTATTTGGTCACTAAATATGACATACCTACATGTCTCCTTTTGCCCTAGCAGTACCTGAGCTGCAATAGTTTTACACTTTGCTAGTGACATTTTGTAATACTGCTATCAGATCCTAACGTTATTTTTTGTGTATTTCTTATGCTTATGTAACGGTCATATCACCCACCCCACCTATCGCATAACCGCGTGCGTGGGAGAACATGCAATGTTACCAAGGGGGTGCGTGGTGCAATACCTGTTGGCTCACAGAAGCTGAGCATCCGCTAAGGGAACCTGGGGCAATGTGTTACAATACTAATGATGCAGCGCCTCCACCTGCGATGGCTCCCACCCAGAGGGAAGTAGTTCCTCGCAGGAAATACACAATGACCACACAACAGCTCTATTAACTATTAACTTTACTACATGCAGCAACTTATCACAATTACATCTCAACACATAGCGCCACGGCGACGCTAACCACTCTAGGCGTCACGGCGGACGCTACCACCTCTAGGCGTCACGGCGGACGCTAACCTCCCGCAGAGTGACCCCCCCTGTGTCCAGTAACCCCCCCCAAATGTCTTGCACTCCCAAAATCATATACCAATGTCTGCATATGGTATGTGTGACTCGCGCAGCCACTATGTCTGGTGATAGGCCTGGTTGGTGCACGTGAGTTTGCAGGTTACCTGCCCGGGCTCCCAGCCACGGGTACCGCGATATCACCGGAGTTCCGCCCGATTCCGACGTTGTCCTCCACCAACCCTTTGGGTGAATTCCAGCGCGGATAATATCACTTAGTCCCAGGGCTTTGATAGTGTTCTGAGCCCAGAACCCACCTCGCAGGGCCGCACGGCTTGTAGCCTGTGTCCCTACTAAGCTACCAATAAATGGGTCAGTGTCCCTATCTAGGGCCTGTCCCTATACTCCACAAGCTATTAAGTGGCTCAGGACCTAACTGGGGGCCTGGGGGCTGCTGGCCTAATGCAGAGGGTCACTGACCCCTGCTCCACCTCTTACCCTAGCTGGTCCGGATCCTGACTGCCTGTGTCACTGCAAAACCCCGCGAAAGTATCTCTCTCTCCTTTCCCGGCAAATCCTCAGCCCTATTGGCTCCCTGCGCGTCAGGTGTCTCTGCCCCTATGCACCCTGGGGGCTGGCCGTCTATCCTCACGCATGCGCGAGCTATCAGGGGCCTCCCGCGCTAGCTGGCATCCTGCGCATGCGCGAGCTAACTGTCATGGCGGCGCCCTGCTCCCGCTAGCCGCCGGACCGGTGGCAAACCTCCGCGGCCTTGCGACGGCCCATCTCGCGTCCCCAGCAACCTGCCTGCCTCGCGCTCGCTCCTCGTTCCCCACGCCCGCCCCCCGACCCTCTCCCTAGCAACCGCCGCACAGCACACACCACGCGCGCGTCGCAACGGTGAAGGAGAGGCGAGTGCGCGAGGGGGGACAAGGGAGGGGGCAAGTGTGCGAGGGGGACCTGCTACATCCTCATCCTCCCCCTGGTGAAACTCCCACGTCCCCGCTTGGAGCCACATAACTACTACTATACACAACCGTTATATAATAAAAATGCATCTGTACGAATACAACTGCGCACTTGCATCAACTTTAAACAGGTTACACATCTGTGAGCATCACAATCACGGATTGGATTTGCTCCGAGACCACTGCTGAGGAGCTCATACTGGGGTCCCCCATTTGATCATAGGTTACCCAGTTGGAGGTACCTGGCCCTTTGCTCCTAGGAGTTGTTCTCATGCAACTCCCTCTGGGAGTAATAAGTACAGTCCTGAGGCTCAGCCTCGTCCCTTGAGGGAGAAATGTCTCTGAACTCCTCTGTTAGGCACAAGAGCACGGGCTCGTGGATCCAACGGCTGGCCTGTTAGGTGCCACCCTTAGTAGGGTTGGCCTACGGGGCCCTTTACTCCAGTACTAGCTCCTCCGGGAGATGCCCCTTCTGTGGAATAGAGTCCCTTTGAGAGGGTCCCTCCATAGGTCTTCAGAGTTTCAGAGTGGGTCTCGTTGATTTACAGTCTCTTGACCCACCTCTGATAATCGCGACTCACCGTTGAGCGGTGTGGCCTGTATTCTCTTCTTCGCGCCTCCACTTGGGGATAAGGGAAAGTGATTACGATGCCACACCTTTACCCCACCCCCCGGCCGTCTGTGTCTTTGATGCGAAAACCGGGAGGCCGGGCATTACTGTCGCTACCTCATATACGCCATCTCTCCATCGGTCCTGCAGTTTTTATGTTTTCCGGGGACTCCAAATTACGAAGTAACACACGCGTCCGCCCCAGGACGTAATTCTCGATATTTGACTTAATTGTCGTATCGTTTCTTATTGCCAGCATTCATGTTTAGCTGTAGACTTTCCAGCCTTTTGTAAGCTTGCTGCAACTGTCCTTTAGCCTTTGCACATAACTGGAAATGGGTAGCATTGGTAATCCCATCCGTTGAGAGACTCGAAGACGCACATCTACGGGGAGTCTTTGCCTCCCGCCCAAATGAGAAATACGGGGAGAACCCAGGACTCATGGCGAGTACATGTACGCTTGTACCAACGTTTCTACGTACGACTCCATTCTGCTTTCTCCTTCCCTGCGTTCCCTTCAGAGTTTCCAAGCATGTCCAACAGGGTCCTTGTTGAATCGTTTCAGGCAAAGCATCTCCTTCGGGTGGTACGGAGTCGTCCGGGACTTGCGACGTTCAGCATTTTAAGTAATTCTCGGATCAGAGTACTCTCAAATCTCGCCCTTGGTCGAGTGAAGTCGGTTTGGAAGACCGTAATGCACGAAGAACTTTTCCCATAGAACTTTCGCGACCGTGATAGCCTTCTGGTCTTTTGTGGGGAAGGCCTGCATATCGGGTGTAATGGTCCGTGATGACCATCACGTTACGATGCCTCGGCTATCAGTGTTCGATACATAAAAAAGTCCATACACACCAATCCATCGGACAGAACTCTTAAGATGGGCCCATGGGAGCTGGCTCTGGTAGGCACTGTCTTGCGTTGAATGCACCGGGAACAACGGCGGCAGTGTTTTTCCACCGCTTCCCTCATCTTGGGCCAGAAGAACCGTCCTCGACTACCCAAAAAGCTTCTCTAACACCTAGTTGCCCGTTTTTCATCGTGTAGGACTTCACACCAGGTATTGTAAGTTCTTGGTAGGACTAGTTGTCTCCTTCCGGGTTATTATATATTCAAAAAAGCAATTGCAATTGGCAACACCCTCTAGAATTCAACCATTAGATTTCCACAGAGGTTCAAATTTTTCCTCATTAACGATCAAGAAGAAGAGGTGAGAATAATAAAAAGAAAGAAATTGGTGATGGAAGAAAAGACAGAAACCGGATAGGAAGATGGTAGTCGTGTACATTCTTAAGTCCCGACTGACCAGCCTTCGCCTAGGAATATGTTAAGATTTCGGGAGCGCTCGAATGAGTGGATTGGGGTTGAGGACAGGGAAGGAGGGGAAGCAGGGTGGGAGTAAAAAGAGGGGAAAGGTGGTCGGGGAACGTTTTCAGAATTGTGGGGCGGTGGGGGGGTTCCTTTTTGGGGTGTCAACGGCTTGCGGGTGAGCTAGGGCCTGATCCGAATTTGTAGTCTACTAACAGAATCTTCCACCGGAAATCCCTTGTCGGCCGTGAGGTGCCTTCCTTTTTTTTTGGGTCGCAGTAGGCGCGGGGACAAGCCTCTACTGGCTCCCAAGATTCGCTCACTCGACCTCGGAGAAGGCCACTTGGTCCCCATTAACTATGGCTGCCAGTTTTATTACCATCGCCCGCACTCCGGGACCTCGGGAAGTTTCTTTCCATTCCTCATCATCGGGGGTAGCGAGTCGTCCTCTTGTCTCGGAGAGGGCTCACGGCCCCAATATTCCAACTGGCCCCGGCTTATACTTCAAGTGAGAAACTGTAGTTTACACTGAGGGGCGCCTGCATCGGTGGCCTCTGCTCTAGTTTGGGGCCGACTCTTTGATGTACGTGAGGGGGTTGTTATCCGTCCTTACCCTCGACAGTTAGCACGTACAAGTAATCGTGGACTTCTCGTTGATCGCCCACTTGAGATACCAGAAACTCCAACGTGTGGACGGGGTAACTCTGCTCAGGGTGTCAAAGCTTCGGCTTGATTAGAGCTCGTCCGGCTTATGCCCTCCGGGTGCTTCTGTGCAGGCTGCGCCTAGGTCCCATTTAGACTAGCACTCCACATGCAGGACGTAAGGCTGTTCGGGATCCCGCATAACAAGTACAGGGCGCTTCTCAGAACACTTTTCGTGCATGCTCAGGAAGGCCTGCTCACACTTCAAGGTCCATATTGTCCCAAACGTTTGGCGGGCTGGTACAGCCTCTTCCCGGTCCGGAGGGTATTCTTCACAGATGTTTCAAGGTTTTAGCCTTGCTGCGAGTACCCTTCCCCGAAGCGGCCGATATACCCACATACCCCCAGGAAGGTCGCGGCTCTGTGACGTTCTCTTCGCTGAGTAGCCAGTTCACACCACGGCCTCGACCGATGGCAGGGTCGTGGCGAATCCCTTTGGCGGACAACGGACTGTGCCCCACGGAGGTCACCGAGGTATGGCAAATCGGCACTTGTCTAGGACAATTCCACCCTTTCGTTCCCAACATCGATCACCTTAAACACCTCTTCTTGCGGTCTTCCAAGTCCTCGAAGACGATGAATGTCGTCCAGGTAAACACCATGCACCCCGGGAATCATGTCCCCATTGTCTTTTCCATCAACTTTGGAACTAGCAGGCGCCCCACATATACCTGGGGCATACGGTGATTGATAGTATCCCAGGGGCAGAGCGAAAGCCTTTTCCTCTCTGGTCTTCCGCTCCGTCAGGGCACCTGATAGTACCACTCGGTATCGGAGGTCCAGCAGCAGCAACCTGCTCCCCCATTCAGGCGCATTCTAGGATCTCTTCAATGCGCGGAAGGTTGTATTGATCCGGGATGCGTCTGGTTGTTTCAGTGTCGATAGTCGATTACCAGTCGACGGACACCGTTCTTTTTTCCGCACGCCCACATGGGCGAACGCAAAGGTCCTTCGTGATTCCGTCACAAATCCCACGGTTTCCATGTCTTGGGATGCGTTCCTCACAATCGTCCACATCCCGGGGTGCAAGCGACGAGTACACGTTTCCCGTAACGGGGGGCATCACTCATTCGAGATTGTATGTTTGCCTGGGCCTGCGGCTGCCCCACATCATCTCGCCGTGAGTAACACATGTCGTCGTTGGCATCAGCTTGGGGTTGGTCAACCGTTTTTTTCCACTCTGTGGACAGGGTCGATTTTCCGCCGAAGTTGAAGCCAGATCGACCTGATCCGCTCGTGCGCGGCCCCCCTGACCGCCATGCCTCACCTGAGGTGTGGCTCCCACCGGCTACCGGATATATGCCTCCCAACTTCTGTCGACATCACAACTCCATCGAACGTGGGGAGAGATGCTGCAATATACGTGGGTTCGAAATAGGTATCTTAGTACCGTCCCTTCCCCTCACTACTTCTGGGTAGTATTCTATACCTACCCTCGCTGAAACCTCTTCTTACTTCAGGTTCCACTCTCCAGCGGAACAGTTGGTCGTGTCTGCGGTCTCGTCGGATCACACAACACCAGCACGGCCATCTTTGCACTCCCCCTGGTAATATGGTCGCAGTCCTCGTTGCGATTGTAGAGGTCCCCATGACCGCTCAATGGCATACACCCGGTGGCAGTTCTCTCGTAAGATGGGGTCTAGGAGCGAATCGGCCGCGCACCTCGTTGGTTCCTCTCTCAATAAAGCTCGGATATATAGCTTGCAACTATGTCTGCATTGGTTCCCAGAGATTGGGTACTTGCTGGTCTTGGGGCTCCCGGGCATACCATGGCCGCTACCCTGCATGGGGTGCTTCTTTTTTGCCGGTGTTCAGTTGTGAGTAATGTTCCACAGTTGGACCTCTTACAATCCCTCGATGGGTAGTCTTCATTACTTAACCACCCCCTAACCTTCATATTTTCGCGATCGTCTCAAAGGCTTAGTGGGCATGTTTTTGAAGGTGCTGATCATAAAACCTGCGAATATAATATGGTTACTTTTGACCCTGTGTCCAATAGGCCGAGGCTTATATCCCGTCTAGTACCACGGGCACGATGGCCGCAGGGCCCACTTGACTGCAGCTTCATCACCGGATGGGCGTCATCACTGGGGCCGGCGTCAGAATGGATACCGGGTTTCCAGTCTCAGACTAGTGAGTTTCGGATGTCAGCTTCTGCCATTGTACAACTGCAGACCAGATCGGCCTAATATTTTCCTCTATCGGAAGGTGTTCCTCCCAGGTGTGAACTTCTTTTCTGGGCAAATTCGGTTACGTGGCACCTTCTTGCCGCAGTTTATAGTCATACCACTGGGCGCTTCTTCCGTGCGACTCGTGGATGGGGAGGTGGTCGTCGTGGGGTCTCTTGTTTGTCCCTCTTTGGACCAAGGCAGTAAGCTCTTTCCTCTTTTCCGTGAGCCCTTCTCCTTTGGTGGTGCAGAGGAGCCTCCTGTAGGGTGTAGCTGGGGTGGAGTGTGAGCATTAACATGAAGCCTCCTGTAGTTCCTGCCGCAGCAACTCGGTGAACTTGTAGGGGCCCCACCCCCGGCCATTATCTTGCCTGCGGTAGCATGGTTGGCTATGGGGTGAGTGGGGCTTGATCCCCGCAAATACTGTTTATGGAGAGCTTTCATCCATCCCCGATGCGGAGACGCAGCTTACGATAGTAGGACCCCGAGGACACAGCTGTAGCTGCGGTTGATGAAGCCGACAGGGTCCTCTCCTTCCTTCCTTTGATAAATACGGAGTACTCGTCCAGAGCGCCATCCGTCTTGGGCGGTGGGTCTTCTTCTGCTATCCGTACGCCCTCACAACAGGAACGGCCAGGTGCCGGATTTCTCCGAACGCTGTCAACTCTGGTGTTGCCCTGTGGATGGTCAACATATGTAGACGGCGGGTTCTGAGGCTTCCATAATACGCTGCTCCTGCTTATACAGTGTCCATGCACGACACACTCCTCTACTTATCTTTAAACTGCATTCTCGCCTCCACAGGTCTATTCCTTTTCCCCCTGGGTATTGGAATGTACTCACCAGAGAAGCCTTAAGCTTCCCTATAAACTTTTGAGACTGGGATCCACAGTGAGTCTTTCTACGAATTGGGGTAGCGATCACAAACCCCCATTATGGACATTCGTTCGTGTCTCTCTCTCTCCGATGAGGCCGAGAAGTTGACCGCTCGCGGGCGACGGTTCGGGTGGAGAGAGGGAGGACCTTCATCCCAACTACTGGCGTCCGGGGCCCTTTGGGGTAAGGAGACTTTGGGTTGTTACGGGACGTCAACCCTGTTTGTGGGTACTGGACCACGGGGGTAAGTGGCTCCAGGTACTGGTGGACGTTCGTCGGATCTTGAGGAGGGCTCTGGCAGAAACATTTCCCGATTACGGCAGTCCGAGTATAATAAGGGGGTATCCTCTGCTTGGCACTCATGGGGGCCTATTAAGAATATTCGGGTTCGGGGCCGCTTCGTGGCCTAATGTCCTGCGCATACGGGTGAATAGTAGTGCACCTCAAGTGATAAGTAGAGTCGCACACCCTGGCCACTGGTAACCATATCTAACTATCTGCGCTAGATTTGCTCAGTGAGTTCCGGATGTCAGTTCAGTACTAACGCCGGGGACGTTCCCTACTGCAAACCACATGTCTAGGGGGTTCACGGACGGTGGGCCCACGCGTGGACCTCTGGAACGTGAGGGAATTACCATGATGCTGATTTTGGGATTCGGTTTTTGATAGGGCACCCAGGAGTCGTAAGTCTCTCTAGCGCCTCCGAATGTAATGGTTGCAATATCACCCCACCGCAATCGGCATATACCGGCGCTGCGTGAGGAGAACATCAATTTTACCAAGGGTGTGGGGTGCGTGGTGCAATACCTGTTGGCTCACAGAAGGCTGAGCATCCGCTAAGGGAACCTGGGGCAATGTATTACAATACTAATGATGCAGCGCCTCCACCTGCGATGGCTCCCACCAGAGGGGAAGTAGTTCCTCGCAGGATAATACACAATGACCACACAGACAGCTCTATATAACTATTAACTTTACTACATGCAGCAACTTATCACATTACATCTCAACACATGCGCCATGGCGAACGCTAACCACTCTAGGCGTCACGGCGGACGCTACCACCTCTAGGCGTCACGGCGGACGCTAACCTCCCGCAGAGTGACCCCACCCTGTGTCCAGTAACCCCCACCCAAATGTCTTGCACTCCCAAAATCATATACCAATGTCTGCATATGTATGTGTGACTGCGCAGCCACTATGTCTGGTGATAGGCCTGGTTGGTGCACGTGAGTTGCAGGTTACCTGCCCGGGCTCCAGCCACGGGTACCGCGATATCACCGGAGTTCCGCCCGATCCGACGTTGTCCTCCACACCGCGTTGGGTGAATTCCAGCGCGGATAATATCACCTTAGTCCCAGGGTCTTTGATAGTGTTCTGAGCCCAGAACCCACCTCGCAGGGCCGCACGGCTTTAGCACTGTGTCCCTGACTAAGCTACCAATAAATGGGTCAGTGTCCCTATCTAGGGCCTGTCCCTATACTCCACAAGCTATTAAGTGGCTCAGGACCTAACTGGGGGCCTGGGGGCTGCTGGCCTAATGCAGAGGGTCACTGACCCCTGCATCCACCTCTTACCCCTAGCTGGTCCGGATCCTGACTGCCTGTGTCACTGCAAAACCCCGCGAAAAGTATCTCTCCTTTCCCGGGCAAATCCCTCAGCCCTATTGGCTCCCTGGCGTCAGGTGTCTCTGCCCCTATGCACCCTGGGGGCTGGCCGTCTATCCTCACGCATGCGCGAGCTATCAGGGGCCTCCCGCGCTAGCTGGCATCCTGCGCATGCGCGAGCTAACTGTCATGGCGGCGCCCTGCTCCGCTAGCCGCCGGGCCGGTGGCAACGCGATCGCGGCCTTAGCGACGGCCCGATCGCGTCCCCGGCAACCGGCCTGCTCGCCGCTCGCGTCCCCGGCAACCACCCGACCCGCTTCCCTAGCAACCGGCCGCACAGCAACACCGCGCGCTCGCAACGGTGAAGGAGGAGGCGAGTGCGCGAGGGGGGGGACAAGGGAGGGGGCGAGTGCGCGAGGGGGACCTGGCTACACTTATATATGTAGACCTGTGATGTTCTTTAGTCTCTCATACATGTGGTGACCGGCCGGTCTTCATTGCTTTATTGCGGGAACTTTTGTTCCCGCAGAAAGCCAGTTTCTTAAGGGCATCATATTTTCATTTTTTTGGGTCTATTATTTTGTGTTGCATTCTATGCT
Organism: Ascaphus truei; assembly: GCA_036426205.1. Taxonomy (NCBI): domain Eukaryota; kingdom Metazoa; phylum Chordata; class Amphibia; order Anura; family Ascaphidae; genus Ascaphus; species Ascaphus truei. The sequence goes on from WSYH01002373.1 coordinate 14,147, forward strand.
TTTTTGCTTTTTCCTGTCCATTGGTTTTCTTTCTATTCGTTAGTCAGGCAGGATCTCCAGTTAGTTGTTTGTATGTCTGTTATTTTTTTCAAATTTAATTAAAGTACCCCTTTTATTCTTTGCAAACATTTGTCTGAGTGCTACTTTAGAGGTTTTCTTTTTTGTGTTTCCATATATATATATATATATATATATATACATTAAGTAAATAAATGTTTTAACTCACAATCAGTGTTTATCCCAAAAGGGTTTAGTGTATTCAAGGTAGTGTGGTGCATACCTGCTGGTAACAGGGGCTCCTGGATCTCCCGCATGATGTTACAGGGGACGAACAGGACAGGCTTCTGGGGTTTCGCCCGACTAGTAAGTTTACAAAATCCACATCCACTTTTAAGGATAGCAAGGGCATAAAGGAGTTCACAATAAAGCAATTTCTGAATTGTCGATCCCCAGTGTCACAATCCATTTCACTGATTCACTTTTCAAGGCACATGCCCGTGTCACAATCATTTCACTGATGCACTTCACAGACGTGCCCATTGTCACATCATTTCACTGTTCACTTTCACGCGCAGTGCCCAGTGTCACTCATTTACACTGATTCACCTTTCACAGTACAGTGCCAGTGTCACATCATTCACTGATGCACTTTCACATCACAGGGCCCAGTGGTCGGCATCATTTCACTGATTCCACTTTCACAGCCAGTGTCCCAGTGTCACAATCAATTTCACTTACTCACTTCACAGCACAGTGCTCCAGTGTCACAAAGTTCATTTCACTGATTCACTTTTCCACAGCACAGTGCCACAGTGTCGCATCATTTCACTGAGTCACTTTCACAGCACAGTGCCCTGTCCAAAAAAAGATGCATTTCACTGATTTCACTTTCACATCACAGTGCCCATTTCACAAATCATGTCACTGATGTCACTTCACAGCACAGTGCCCAGTGGTCATCATTTCACTGAATTCACTTTCACAGTCACAGTGCCCAGTGTCACATCATTTCACTGATTCACTTTCACAGCACAGTGCCCAGTTCACAAAAGCATTTCACTGAGTCACTTCACATCACCCGGTGCCCAGTGTCCCGCATCATTTCACTGATTCACTTTCACAAGCACAGTGCCCAGTGGTCACATCATTTCACTGATCACCTTTCAACACACAGTGCACCAGTGTTCACAATCAATTCACTGATTCACGTTCCAGCACAGTGCCCAGTGTCACATATTATCACTGATTTCACTTTCCCACGCACAGTGCCCAGTGTCACATCTTTCACTGCTTTCCTTTCACACAGCACAGTGCCCAGTTGGGGTCCAACATCATTTCCGATTCACATTTCACATCACAGTGCCCATTGTCACAATCATTTCAGATGCCCGTTCAACAGCACAGTGCCCAGTGTCAATCATTTCACTGATTCCTTTCGCAAGCACAGTGCCCAGTGGTCCACTCATTTCAACTGATTCCACTTTCACAGCACAGTGCCCGTGTCACAATCATTTCACTGATCACTTTCAACAGCACAGTGCCCAGTGTCACACGGTCATTGCACTGATTCCTTTCACACACAGTGGCCAATTGTCACAGTCATTTCACTGATTCCCTTCACAGCACAGTAGCCCCATTGGTCCACATCATTTCACTGAGTCACTTTCACAGCACAATGCCCCAGTGTAACATCACTTTCCACGGAGTCACTTCAACAGCACAGTGCCCAGTGTCCACATCTTTCACTGATCACTTGTCAAAGCAACATGCCATGTCACAGTCAAGTTCACTGATTCACTTTTTCACAGCACAGTGCCCAGTGTCAAGCAATTCACTGATTCACGTTCACAGCACAGTGCCCAGTGGTCACATCTTTCACTGATTCACTTTCACAGCACAGTGCCCAGTGCACACCAATCATTTCGCTATTCACTTTCAGCAGCCCAGTGCCCAGTGGTCACAAATCATTTCACTGATTCACTTTCCAGCACAGTGGCCCAGTGTCACAAAACGACAATCATGTCCCTGATTCACTTCCACAGCACGTGCCCATTGTCACATCATTCCTGATTCACTTTCAGCAGCACAGTGCCCCATTTTATCACAAGACTCATTTCACTGATTCACTTTCACAGCCAGTGCCCAGTGGTCACATCATTTCAACGGATTCACTTTCACAGCACAGTGCCCATTGTCACATCATTTCACTGATTCACTTTCACACAGTGACAAGGCCATGTCACAATCATTGTCATTCACTGATTCACTTTCACAGCACAGTGCCCCGTGTCACTAAAACTAAAATACATTTCACTGAGTCACTTTCACAGCCATGCCCAGTGTCACATCATTTTCACTGATTCACTTTCACAGCACAGTGCCCAGTGTCCTCAATTTCACTGTTTCACACTTTCACCGCACACTTGCCCAGTCCCAACATCAGTTCATGATTCACTTTCACACACATGCCCAGTGCACATCATTCCCTGATTCCTTTCACAGCACCATGCCCAGTGTCACATTCATTTCACTATTCACTTTCACAGCACAGTGCCCAGTGTCACAATCATTTCACGATTGCACGTTTCACACACCGTGCCCAGTAGTCACAATCATTTCACTGATTCACTTTTCACAGTACAGTGTCCCCGTGTCATCACATCATTTCACTGATGCCTTGCAAACAGCAAGGTGCCCAGGTGTACCCATCATTTCACTGATTCACTTTCCACAGCACGTGCCCAGTGTCACAATCGATTCACTGATTCACTTTCACACAGCACAGTGCCCATTCACATGTCATTATACTGATCACGTTTCACACACATTGACCCGTGTCACATCATTTCACTGATGTCACTTTCACAGCACAGCGCCCAGTGTCACAACAATCAGTTCACTGAGTCACTTTTCACAGCACAGTTCCCATGTCCATCAATTGTTCACTGATTCACTTTCACAGCACATGCCCCAGTGCACAATCATTGCACTGATCACTTTCACACAAGCACAGTGCCGCATTGTCACACATTCACTGATGTCACTTTCACAGCGACAGGGCCCAGTGGTACCCATCATTTCCCTGATTCACTTTCACAGCAACAATGGCGCGCATTGTCACTCAGTTCACTAGGTAATGCACATTTCACGGCACAATGCCCAGTGTCACAGAACATCATTTCACTGATTCACTTCACGACATCCCAGTGTACCCATCATTTCACTGATCAACTTTCACAGCACCGTGCCAGTGTCACATCATTAGTTCCACTGATCACTTTCACAGCACAGTGCCCAGTGTCACAACAACGAACTCATTTCACTGATTCACTTTCACACACATGCCCAGTTCACACATTTCACGGAGTCACTTTTTCCCAGCACAGTGCCCAGTGTCACAAAACATCATTTCACTGATTCCCTTTCATCACAGCACAGTGCCCAGTGTCACAGTCATTTCACGAGTCTCGTTCCCACAGCACAGTGCCATTAACCCATCTTCACTGTGTTCACTTTCAGCGCACATGCCCAGTGGCGGGCGTCATTTCACTTATTTCACTTCACAGCCAATGCCCCGTGTCCACATCATTTCAAACTGATCACTTTCACACACAGGCCCAGTGTGTGGCTCACCGGGTCATTTTCAACTGATTCACTTACACAAGCACGGTGCCATGTCACCCATCATTTTCACTGATTCACTTCACAGCACAGTGCCCATGTCACAACAGGAATTGGTCCACTGATGCCTTTCCTTTCACCGCACAGTTCGCGCAGTGGTCCACATCATTGTCACTGATTCACTTCACCAGCACATGGCCCAGTGTCAAACGAGAGAATCTTTCACTGAGTCACTTCACACACGTGCCCGTTATGCACCCATCAATTTCACTGATCACTTTCACAGCACAGTGCCCCGGTTTCAACCGAATCATTTTCAACACGGACTAATCACTTTGCCACAGCATACAGTGCCCAGTTCCCAAATCATTTTCACTGATTCACGTTCACAGCACAGTGCCCCAGTGTCACAATCATTTCATTTCACTGATCCTTTCATTCAACATCACACGGGATCACAAAAACTGTCCCAGTGTCGCATCATTTCACTGATTCACTTTCACAGCCACAATCGTGTGGACCCCGGTCATGTAGTCACTGATTCCTTTCACAGCACAGTGCCCAGTGTCGCATCATTTCCCCTGATTCACTTCACACACAGTGCCCTATGTCACATCATTTCACTGATGCACTTTCCAGCACTAGTGCCCAGTTTCACATTTTCACTGATTCCGTTTCATCACAGCACATGCCCATTGTCACATCATTTCACTGTGTACACTTTCCAGCAAGGGTCCCCAGTGTCACATCAGTTCATGATTCACTTAACTTCACTTTTCCAGCACAGTGCCCAGTGTCACATCATTTCACGATTCACTTTCACAGCACAGTGCCTTGGTCACACTCATGTCATCACTTATTCACTTTCACAGCAACAGTTGGCCCGTGTCACAAAATCATTTCACTGATTCCTTCAACAGACAGTGCCCAGTGTCACAATCATTTCCACTGATTCCTTTCAACAGCACAGTTCCCAGTGTCCACAAGTCATTTCACTGATTCACTTTCACAGCACAGTGCCCAGTGTCACATCATTTCACTGATTCACTTTCACAGCACAGTGCCCAGTTCGCATCCATGTTCACACTGATTCACTTTCACCGCTCATGCCCAGTGGTCACATCATTATCATTCACTTTCACTTTTCACAGCACAAGTGCCCAGTTCCATCATTTCACTGATTCACTTTCCACAGCACAGTGCCCAGTGTCACAATCTTTCACTGATTCACTTTCCACAGCCAGTGCCCATGGTCACAATCATTTCCTGATCACTTTCACACAAATGCCCAGTGTACATCATTTCACTGATTACACTTTCATCACAGCAACATTGCCCCAGTTCACAGTCATTTTCATTATTCACTTTCACAGCACAGTGCCCAGTGTCACATCATTTCACTGATTCACTTTCACACACAGTGCCCAGTGTCACATCATTTCACTGATTCACTTTCACAGCACAGTGCCCAGTGTCACATCATTTCACTGATTCACTTGTCACAGCACATTGACCAGTGTCACAAATCTTTCACTGATTCCTTTCAACAGCAAGTGCCCATGTCACAAAATCCTTTCCACTGATTCACTGTCCAGCACAGTGCCCAGTGTCACAAATCATTTCACTATTCCACTTTCACAGCACAGTGCCCATGTCACTCATTTTCACTGATTCCTTTTCACAGCACAGTGCCGCAGTGTCCCATCATTTCACTGATTCACTTTCACAGCACACTGCCCCAGGGCACATCATTTCACTGATTCACTTTCACAGCACAATTCCATGTCCCATCATTTCACTGATTCACTTCCGTTCACAGCACAGTGCCCAGTGTCGCAAGGTCGCATCATTGTCACTGATGTTCCTTCACAGCACATGCACAGTGTCGATCATTGCACTGATTCATTCACAGCACAATGCCCATGTAAACCCCTCAGTTTCCTGATTCAACTTTCACAGCACAGTGCCCTGTGTACCCCTCATTCACTGATCACTTCACAGCACCGGCCCAGTGTCACTCATTTCACTGATTTCATCTTTCACAGCACAGTCGCCCAAGTGTCACAGCATTTCACTATTCTCTTTCGATCATCACGTCGTTGCCCTTGTCCCCATCATTTCACTGAATTCACGTTGACACAGCACAGTGCCAGTGTAAAACCCAATCATTTCACTGATTCCTGTCATCCAGCCAGTGTCCCAGTGTCACATCATTTCACTGATTTCACTTTCACAGCAGTGGCCCCAGTGGTCACATAATTTAACGGATTCACTTTCACAGCCAGTGCCGCCCAGTGTCACATCATTTAACGATTCACTTCCACAGTACAGTGCCCAGTGGGTCACCATCAGTTTCCACTGATTCATTGTCAAGCACAGTGCCCAGTGTACCCATTCATTTCCTGATTCACTTTCACTTCACAGCACAGTGCCCATAGTGTGCACAATCCTTTCAAAACTGATTCCGTTCACAGCAACAGTGCCCATGTCACGAATCAACTTTCACTGATTCACTTCCACAGTACCGTGCCCAGTGTCAGCATCCTTTCACTGATTCACTTTCACAGCACCATGCCCAGTGTCACATCATGTCAGCTGATTTCACTTTCCACAGCACCGGGCCCAGTTCACATCATTTCAACTGATTTCAGCACACACTTTCACAGCACAGTGCGCAGTGGTCACAATCATTTCACTGATTCAGTTTCACATCACAGTGCCCATGTCACCTCATTTCACTGAGTTCCTTTTCACAGCACAGTGCCCATGTCCCATCATTTCACTGATTCACTTTCACACAGCACAGTGCCCCATGTCACACATCATTTCACGGATTCACTTTCCACAGCACAGTGCCCAGGTCCACAATCATTTCACTGATTCACTTTCCCATTTCACAGGCACGGTGCCCGAGTGTCACATCATTTTCATCAACTGATTCACTTTCACAATGCCAGTGCCGTGGTCACAGGGCTCTTTTCGACTGATTCACTTTCACAAGCATCAGTGCAACGGAGACTGTTCCCAGAGATCATTGCCATTCACTGATTCACTTTCAACACAACAGTGCCCATTGTACCCTCATTTCACTGGTTCCCTTTCACAGCACAGTGCCCAGTGTCACTCATTTCACTGATCTCCACTTTCACAGCCAGTGCCCAGTTACCCATCATTTCACTGATTCCACTTTCACACACAATGCCCAGTGTCACATATTTCACTGATCACATTTCACAGCACATGCCATGTGTCTCATCATTTACGATTCACTTTCAACGCACAGTGCCCAGTGTCACATCATTTCACTGATTCACGTTCACAGCACAGCACAAGTGCCATGTCACACATCATTTCACTGATTCACTTTCACAGCACAGTGCCCGTGTCACATCATTTCACTGATTCACTTTCACAGCACAGTGCCCAGTGTCACATCATTTCACTGATTCACTTTCACAGCACAGTGCCCAGTGTCACATCATTTCACTGATTCACTTTTCCACAGCACAATGCCCATTTTCACAAACATCATTTCACTGATTCACTTTCACACACAGTGCCCATTGTCACATCTTTCACTGATTTCACTTCCACAGCACATTGCCCAGTGTCACAATCTTTCACTGATTTCACTTTCACACACAGTGCCCAGTGGTCACAATCATTTCACGGATTCCCTTTCAACAGCACAATGCCCAGTGTCACATCATTTCATCACTGATTCCTTCACAGCCACAGTGACCCAGTGTCACAAACATCATTTCAACTGATTCACTTTCACAGCACAGTGCCCAGTGTCACAATCATTTCACTGATTCACTTTCACAGCACAGTGCCCATTGTCACATCATTATCACTGTTCACTTTCACAGCACATTGCCCATGTCACATCATTTCACTGATTCACTTTCACAGCACAGTGCCAGTTGTCACCATCATTTTCACTGATTCACTTTCCACAGCACAGTCCCAGTGTCCATCACAATCATTTCACTGATTCACTTTCACAGCACAGTGGCCCAGTGTCACATCATTTCACTGATTCACTTTCACAGCACAGTGCCCAGTTGTCCACAACATCAGTTCACTGATTCACTTTCACAGCACGTGGCCCAGTGTCACATCATTTCACTGATTCCACTTTCACAGCCACTTGGCCATGTCACCTCATTTCCCTGATTTCCCTTTCACAGCACAGTCCACTTGTCACAATCATTCACTGATTCACTTTCACAGCACAGTGCCCAGTGTCACATCATTTCACTGATTCACTTTCGCAGTGACACCGTGCCCAGTGTCACACATCAGTTCCTGATTCACCTTTCACAGCACAGTGCCCCAGTGTACCCTCATTTCACTGCTTCACTGTCACAGCAACAGTGAAAGTGTCACCTCATTTTCACTGATTTCACTTGCAACAGCACAGTGCCCAGGGTCACAAGGATCATTTCACTGATTCACGTTTCAGCAGCACATGCCCCGTAGTCACATTCATTTCACTTATTCCTTCGTTCACTTTCACCGCACGTTCCCAGTGTCACAATCTTTCACTGATTCACTGTTCAACAGCAACCAATGCCCAGTGTCACAATCATTTCCTGATTCACTTTCACAGCACAGTGCCAGGTCAATGGAATTTCACTGTTCACTTTCAACAGCACAGTGCCCAGTGTCACAAATTCATTTCACGGATTCAACTTTTCACAGCACAGTGCCCAGTGTCACATCATTTCACTGTTCATAACTTTCACAGCACAGTGCCCATTGTCACTCATTTCACTGATTCACTTTCACAGCAACATGCCCCGCGTGTCCAAGGGTCATTTCACTTAATGATCACTTGCACAGCACAGTGCCCCAGTGTCACAATCATCATTTCACATGAATATCGCACTTTCAAGCACGTGCCCAAGTGTCACATCATTTCACTTATTCACTTTCACAGCACAGTGCCCGTGTCCACAACACAATCAAGTTCACTGATTCCACGTTTCCACAGCACAGTGCCAGTGTCAATCTTTCACTGATTCACTTCACAGCACGATGGTCCCAGTGTCACATCATTTCAACACTGATTCACTTTCTCCAGCACAGTTCCCAGTGTCGCATCCTTTCACTGATCACTTTCACAGCACAGTGGCCCATGTCCAATCCATTTCACTATATTCACTTTCAGAGCACAGTTGCCACGTGTCCAACCATCATTTCACACTGATTCACTTCACCATCACCTGCCCATTGTCACATCATTTCACTGATTCACTTTCCACAGCACATTGCCCATTGTCCCCACAATCATTTCATTTCACTGATTCACTTTCCCAACAGCACAGTGCCCAGTGTCGGCTCATTTCACGATTCACTTTCCACATCACAGTGCCCAGTGTCCCAATCATTTCACTGATTCACTTTCACAGCACAGGTGCCCCAGTGTCAATCATTTCATCACTGATTCACTTTCACAGGCACAGTGCCATTGTCACATCATTTCACTGTCACTGTCACTTCCACAGCACAGGGCTCCAGTGTCCCATCATTTCACTGATTCACTTCAACCAGCACAGTGCCCATGTCACATCATTTCACTGATTCCTTTCACAGCACGTGCCCCATTGTCGGCATCAGTTCACTGATTCACTTTCACAGCACGTGGCCCCGTTTCACATCATTTCACTGATTCACTTCACATCAGCACAGTGCCCAGTGTTCACTCCTTTCACTGATTCACTTTCAACTGCACAGTGCCCGTGTCACAACATCAATTTTCACTGATTCACTTTCACATCAGCCAGTGCCCAGTGTCACAAATCATCTTCACTGATTCACTTTCATAGCAACGTGCCCAGTGAGCAATCCATTTCACTGATTCACTTTCACAGCACAGTGCCCAGTGTCACATCATTCACTGATTCACTTTCACAGCACAGTTCCCAGTTCACTCATTTATCACTGATTCACTCTGCACAGCGCCCAGTGTCGCTCATTTCACATGTTCACTGATTCATTTCACACACAGTGCCCAGTGTCACATCATTTCACTGATTCACTTTCACAGCACAGTGCCCAGTCACACATCATTTCACTGATTCACTTTCACATCACAGGCCCATTGTCACACATCATTTCACTGATCCACTTCAACAGCACAGTGCCCAGTGTCACATCATTTCACTGATCACTTCCCAGCACAGTGCCAGTGTCCACATCATTTCACTGATTCACTTTCCACAGCACAGTGCCCAGTGTCACAAAATCATTTCAGATTCACTGATTCACTTCCAGCACAGTGCCGCGTGTTCACCAAATCATTTCACTGATTCACTTCACAGCCAGTGCCCCGTGTACCCACATTTTCCCTGATTCACTTTCACAGCACATTGCCCCGTGTCACATCATTTCACTGATTCAACTTTCACACACAGTGCCCAGTGTCACATCATTTCAACTGATTCACCTTTCACAGCATCAGTGCCCATTTCAATCATTTCCCTGATTCCTGTCCCAGCCAGTGCCCAGTGTGTCACATCACATCCTTTCAACTTATTCACTTTCAATTCACAGCACAGTGCCCGTGGTCCACATCATTTCACTGATTCACTTTCACAGCACAGTGCCCCCAGTGTCACAATCATTTTCACTGATTCACTTTCCACAGCACAGGCCCGTGGGCACATCATTTCAACTGATTCACTTTCACAGCACAGTGCCCATGTCCCATCATTCACGATTCACTTTCACAAGCACAGTGCCCAGTGTTCCCACATCATTTCACTGATTCCACTTTCACGCGACGCACAGTGCCCATGGCCCAGTTCACAGCAATCTTTCACTGATTCACTCACAGCACAGTGCCCATGTCACAATCATTTCACTGATTCCCTTCACGCACAGTGCCCAGTGTCACATCATTTCACTGATTCACTTTCACAGCACAGTGCCCAGTGTCACATCATTTCACTGATTCACTTTCACAGCACAGTGCCCAGTGTCGCATCATTTCACTGATTCACTTTCACAGCACATGCCCCAGTGTCACATTCATTTCACTGATTCACTTCACAGAGCACTGCCCATTTTCCCCAACATTTCACTGATTCACTTCACAGCAACAGTGCCCATGTCCATCATTTCACTGATTCTACTTTCACCGCACAATCCCAGTGTAAACCCATCATTTTCACTGATTCACTTTCCACAGCACAGTGCCCCATTGTCACAATCATTTCAACTGATGCAACTTTCACAGCAACAGTGCCCAGTGTCACACAATCATTCCCTGATTCACTTTCACAGCACGTGCCAGTGGTCACATCATTCACTGCTTCACGTTCACAGCACCGTGCCCAGTGTCACATCTTTCACAACTGATTCACTTTCACAGCAACAGTGCCCAGTGTCACCTATTTCACTGATCACTTTCACAGCACAATGCCAGTGTCAACATCATTTCCACTATTTCACTTTCACAGCACAGTGCCCAGTGTCACTCATTTCACTGATTCACTTTCCACACACGTGCCAGTGTCAAAATCATTTTCACTGATTCACTTTTCACAGCACAGTGCCCAGTGTCACATCATTTCCCTGATTCCACTTTCCACAGCACAGTGCCCAGTGTCACAAAACATCATTTCAACTGATTCACTTTCACAGACAGTTCCCAGGTCACACATCATTTCAACTGATTCACTTTCACCGCGACAGTGCCAGTGTCACAGTCATTCACCTGATTCACTTTTCACAGCCAAAGTGCCCATTGTCAAATCATTCACTGATCACTTCACAGCACAGTGCCCAGTGTTCACATCATTTCACTGATTCACTTTCAAACAGCACAGTGCCCAGTGTCACAAACATCATTTCACTGAGTTCCCTTTCACACAGCACAGTGCCAGTGGTCGCATCATTTCACTGATTCACTTTCAACAGCACAGTGCCCAGTGTCGCAATCATTCACTGATCACTTTCATCATCATTCACTTTCACACAGTCACAGTGCCCGTGTCACACAGGTAAAAGCATCAAGTTCAACTGAATTCACGTTTCACAGCACAGTTCCAGTTCCACATCATTTCACACTGATTCACTTTCACAGCACAGTGCCCAGTGTACCCATCATTTCACTGATTCACTTTCACAGCACAGTGCCCAGTGTCACATCATTTCACTGATTCACTTTCACAGCACAGTGCCCAGTGTCACATCCTTTACGATTCACTTTCAACAGCAAAGTGCCCGTGTCACATCATTTCCTGATTCAACTTTCACAGCCCAGTGCCAGTGTCACATCATTCACCCTGATTCACTTTCACAGCACGATGCCCATGTCACAATCATTTCACTGATTCACTTTCACAGCACAGTGCCCGAGTGTCAACAAATCATTTCATCACTATGCACTTTCACAGCAAGTGCCCAGTGTCGGCATCATTTCACTGTATTCCTTTCACAGCACAGTGCCCTGTCACATCCTGTTCACGGATTCACTTTCACAGCACAGTGCCCAGTGGGTCGCATCATTTCACTGATTCACTTTCACACAGCACAGTGGCCCATTGTCACAGTCATTTCAGACTGATTCACTTTCACAGCACAGTGCCCAGTGTCACAGGTCATTTCACTGATTCCTTTTCACAAAGCACAGTTCCCGGGTCCACATCATTATTTCACTGATCACTTTCAACAGCACAGGGCCCGCAGTGTCACAGCATTTCATGATTACTTTCCCAGACAGTGTCACATCTATTTCACTGATTCACTTTCGAACACACATGCCAGTTTCGATCATTTTCACTGATTCACTTTCACAGCACAGTGCCCAAGTGTCACATCATTTCACTGATTCACTTTCACAGCACAGTGCCCAGTGTCACATCATTTCACTGATTCACTTTCACAGCACAGTGCCCAGTGGTCACATCATTTCACTGATTCACTTTCACAGCCCAGTTCCCAGTGTCACATCCTTTCACTGATTCACTTTCACAGCACAGTGCCCAGTGTCACATCATTTCACTGATTCACTTTCACAGCACAGTGCCCATTGTACCCATCATTTAATCCACTGATTCACTTTCTCGCCCAGTGCACAGATGTCACATCATTTCACTGATTCACTTTCACACACATTTCCCAGTGTCATCAACATCATTCCTGTTCACTTTCACACCACAGTGCCATGGGCACATCATTTTCCTGATTCACTTTCACAGCACAGTGCCCAGTGTCACATCATTTCACTGATTCACTTCATTCCACCGCACAGTGCCCAGGTGTCAACATCATTTTCACTGATTCACTTTCACAGCACAGTGCCCAGTGTCCACAATCATTCACGGATTCACTTTCACAGCACAGTGCCCAGTGTCATAACATCATTTCACTGATTCACTTTCACAGCACAGTGCCCAGTGTCACATCATTTCACTGATTCACTTTCACAGCACAGTGCCCAGTGGTTCCCACATCATTTCACTGATTCACTTTCACATCACAGTGCCCAGTGTCGCATCATTTCACTGATTCACTTTCACAGCACAATGCCCAGTGTACCCCTCATTTCACTGATTCACTTTCACAGCACAGTGCCCAGTGTCGCATCATTTCACTGATTCACTTTCACAGCACAGTGCCCAGTGTCACATCATTTCACTGATTCACTTTCCATCACATCACGTGCCCGTGGTCACATCATTTCACTGATTCAACTTTCACCGCACAGTGCCGTGTCACATCATTTCACTGATCACTTTCACAGGCACAGTGCCCATGTCCACATCATTCAATGATCACTTTCACAGCACAGTGGCCCAGTGTCGCGATCATTTCACCTGATTTCACTTCACAGCACAGTGCCCAGTGTCACCTCATTTCACACTGATCACTTTCACAGCACAGTGACCCAGTGTGCCTCTTTCACTGATTCACTTTCACAGGCACATGCCCAGTGTCAGCATCATTTCACTGATTCACTTTCACAGCACAGGTGCCGCAGTGTCACAATCATTTCATGATTCACTTCTACAGCACAGTGGGCTCCGGTGTCACATCATTTCACTGATTTCCTTTCACAGCACAGTTGCCCATTGTCCACAATCCTTTTCACTGATTCACTTTCACACAGCACAGTGCCCATGGCACATCATTCAACTGTGATTCACTTTCCCAAGGAGGCCCAGGTGCCCAGTGTCACTTCACATCATTTCACTGATTCACTTTCACATCACAGGTGCCCATTGTCCGCATCATTGCACTGATTTCACTTTCCCAGCACAGTGCCCAAGTGTCAACAAATCATTTCAATGATTCACTTTCACAGCACAGTGCCCATTGGTCCATCATTTTCACTGATTCCTTTCACAGCACAGTGCCCCGTGTCCATCATTTTCACTGCTTCCTTTCACGCACCGTGCCCAGTGCAGGAGTGAGTGAGGTGAGGTGAGTGATGAGTGAGTGAGTGAGAGAGAGAGAGAGAGAGAGAGAGAGAGACACAGAAAGCACCTCAGTGTAGAGAGAGACAGTACTGCTTACAAAAAATGGGTATATGGAGACCATCACCTCCCCAATGGTACTGACGTTTCAAGCCTCTTCTCCATTGTCTCAACATTCAAAATTTTCTACTGAAATCCTCACCTTTTAGCTTCTGGTCTGTCATTATTGGGTTCTTTCCAATGATCACTGGAGAGTAGCCATTTTACCCAACTAGAGGAGTCTCCTATTTCTTCTTACAATATATATATATATAGTAATATCTAAAATACACACAGTGAAAAAACAGGCGCACGACATCATAAAGCGTTAAACTTGTATAACAATAAAATTTATGGATGAAGGGATAACACATACACACTCACAAATCAGAGTGAAGTAAAACATTTTGAAGCTACAAACTCAAGCCCGTTTACAGGGAAACGCAGTAGCCAAAAGGGGACTTCGGTGTTGATGAAGGTCCACGGTGTGAGTACTTGGGGCCACAATAGCCCCTCTAATTTCACCAGCAGGAGCCGGAAAGCAGAAGGAAAGAGATGGAGAGGCCATAGACCCGCTTCAGCCCTCTGCCTCCAGCGTACACAGAGCATAGCACTGATCCAAATCTTCGCGTGAGCTGATTGACTCTAGCGAGGTTTTCCGCCGGAGAGAGTTACACAGTGTAAACAGGAACGTTGAATGTCTGATGAGCTTGTAGCAAAAATAGCTAGCACGACCAAAAGTGGCAATTATTGCAGAGGTGTTCAGTATAAATAAGAAACACAACTGGACATAGGGCTCCACATAAAAAGCACAATCTCTACGCGTTTCGTTACGAACGAGACTCATCATAGGGTTACATAGGCATTAAACCAGTTTAATTAGTACATAGACCCATCAGATGCATCAGCAAGACAGAGGTAGTATTGAACACTAGAGAATGTGGAAATACACCCGCATGATATGCAAGGTACAATAATGATATTGGATACGTTAAACCAGGACCACCCATATTATTATGCATATTAGACCATAAGCTTCAGAACAGTTGCATTCATCAATTCTACAGATCCTGAAAAAGCCAAATTATTGCATCATTAGTTATAACGCAATATCACTAGGGCATTAACTAAAAGATTATATTGGAGCAACAAATTAAGCGAACCCATACAAGATAACAAAGTTAGAATCAGGAGTACATGTAACATTGCATATACTATATACGTTATAACTATAGGTGAAAGACCGTATGGTTTGCGCTGCCTGGGACTGTCCGGTGTCCCCTAGCGGCAACTCTCGTGGTCCCATGGGCCGTCCACTCCCCCGCACCCGCTCATTGGCCTCAAACACACTCAGCACACCACCCCCTGGCCCGCCCTGAGGCGGGTGGACGGGCCAAAGGTTCCAAAAAAAAAAAAAAACACAGCACACAGCAGCCCACCCCCCACCAACACACACAACACACAATCACAACAGACCCACCCACACACACCACAAACACCACAACACAACAGAAAAAAAAACATTCCTCGACACTTCAACCACGCCCACACACAGAACGAACCACACACATTCCTCAAACACCCCCCCCCAATTCACAAAAGACCCAGACACCCCCCCCATCTTACACCCCCCCCCCAATCTCCACCCTGCCCGCCCCCCCCAACTTCAGCCCCTCTGCTACGAGAACTCCTAGGAGCGAGCGCTCTCCTGACACAGCTCGTTGGGAGCCGCCACACACGCTCCATCCCTCTCACATCCACTGTCGGCCGTAATGTGGTGAGGCAGCATACCCACGTGGCCTCCTTCGCACCTCCCTCGGCACCGGCTCACCTCTCCACCCCCCCACAGCAAAGACCAGCCTCCCGCGCCGCCTGCAACGCTCCTTCGGCACCGCCGCCGCTCACCTCGATCCGGAGGGCAGCGGGGGGGCTCCCCTCCCTTCAGTAGGCCTCACACCTCGAGTCCGAGGGCAGCGGGGGGGGGGCTCCCGCCCTGCAGAGGCCTCACCTCGAGCCGGAGGGCAGCGGGGGGGCTCCCGCCCTGCAGGAGGCCTCACCTCTAGCCGGGGGCAGCGGGGTGGCCTCCCGCCCATGCAGGAGGCCTCACCTCGACCGGAGGGCAGCGGGGGGGCTCCCGCCCTGCAGGAGGCTTCACCTCGAGCCGGGGGGAGCGGGGGGGCTCCCCCCTCTGAGTCTCACCTGATGGCAGCGGGGGCTCCCCCCTGCAGGAGGCCTCACCCCTCGAGCCGTAGGTGCAGGCGGGGGTGGGGCTCCCGCCCTGCAGGAGGCTCCACCTCGAGCCGGGTGGCAGCGTGGGGGCTCCCGCCCTGCAGGAGGCCTTCACCATCGAGCCGGAGGGCAGCGTGGGTCTCCCGCCCTTCAGCGAGGCAGGGGGGGGCTCTCAGGAGGCTCACCTCGAGCCGGAGGCAGCGGGGGGCTCCCGCCCTGCGATGGCCTCACCTCTGAGCCGTAGGCAGCGGGGGGCTCCCGCCCCTGCAGGAGGCCTCACCTCGAGCCGGAGGCAGCGTGGGGGCTCCGCCCCAGGATGCCTCACCTCGAGCCGGTAGGCAGCGGGGGGGGCTCCCGCCCTGCAGACCTCCCTCTGCCGGAGGGCGTGGGGGCTCCCTCCCTGCCGCTCCCGCCCTCAGGCCTCACCTCAGGAACTGCTGCCTGCCGAACTGCAAGTAAGCAGCTCTCCCCCCACACCCCCCCCATTCCTTCATTGCCAGCCTAACCCTCCCATACATACACACAACCAACACACTATATAATTACATACCACATCCAACCGAGAACACACACACACATCACACAATGTCAGACCACACACAACCGCACAAAATGTAGGCAGCACACACACACACACAACACATCACAACACACACACATGTGGCACACACACACATGTAAGCACTACACCCACGTCCACAGACACACACATGTCGACAACACACACTGTAGAAACACACACACACCACGTAGAACAGACACACACCACACACACACACACACACACCTATAACAGAACACATGTATACACACACACACTATACACACAGGACACGTAGACACACAGACCACTAGACACCGTAGACCACAACACAACAAACACCAGCGTACCACGACACACACCTATACACACAGACCACACACCTATACACACACACACACACACCTATCACACCACACACACCTATACACCACAGACACACACGTATACACACCAGACCACACCTAGACACAACAGACCCACACCGTATACACACAGACCAACACACGTATACACAACACACGACACACACGTATACACACAACCACACTATACACCAGACACACACGTTACACACAGACACACACTTATACACACAGACGCACACAACGTTTACACACCACCTACCACACGACACAACTTAAACACCACACACACGTAAGACACACACACACTACAACACACACGTATACGCACACGTACAACACACCCTAGACACACGTACACACACACACGTAGACACACCACACACAAAAACACGTATACACACACACACAACGTATCGCACATACACACGAGACACACACACACTCTAGACACACACACACGTATACCGCAACACACACATACACCACATAACACAAACACGCACGAGACACCACACATGTACATCCAACACACACTGTACATAGACACTTACACACACCACACACATTACACTAACCACACACATGTACAACGGTCACGACACATAACTAACAACACACATTGGAATAACACACACGCACATGACACTCACACTACACACACACTGTATACATACACATAATGTATACACACAGTATACACACAACACAGGTAGACCACATGTAACACACACACACACACACACACATCACATACACACGTATACACACAAATGTATACCCATCACACACATACTATGTATACACCACAAACATGTATACACACTGTATCACATGTGTATATACACATGTGTATACACACACATGGAGACTACCCACACGCACATGTACACATACACCACACTATACATACACATAATGTTAACACCACACACAACACACACACATGTATACACACACCGTATACACACACACAAACTGTTACACCACACCACAAATGTATACACACACAAATGTAAACACCAAATGTACACACACACACATGTACACACACACCACACATACTATGTATACACACAAACAGTATACCACAATGTGTATACACATTGTATACACACATGTGTATACACACACGTACACATTATAACACCACACACACATATATACATCCACAATGCTACACACACATGTGTTACACCGTCTATACACACAACATGTGTATACACACACGTATACACACACACACACGTACACACACACACACTACACGTACACATGTACCACACACACACACATCAATGTTAATAACACACAAACATGTAATACACCCACACAACCTGTATACACACACACGATACAACACACACACTATCCCCCACAAAACCACATCAGCACACCGCTATCCCATCCCCCCCAGCACACTGGCTTATCTGCTCCCCCCATTTTCCCAGCCCCATCACACCATCAGCACCCCACAATCGGCACCTTTGCAACCTCCCCCCATCGGCACAACCCACATCCGCACCCCCACATCCGCACCCCCACATCAGCACCAAACCCTCCAAAATCAGCACACCGATACAATCACCATCAGTACAGCCAAGCATCACTACACACCGCACATGGGCGCATTGACCACTCTCACCCAATGCCACACCCCCCACACCACAAAACATACCGGCAAACGCCGGGGCTCTCAGCTAGTAATACATTATAACAAAAAGATGTCAATACATGGTAAACAATACCCTAATTAAAGAGATAGCTGAATAACCACTAAATGTAGAAGGAGATCAAATAGGTATTATAGAGACTCAGAGGGACCCAGGGCAAAAAATAAACAAATAAGCTAACAAAAAACTGACAATTGTGAATAAATATAATATAAAAATATATATAAAAAAAAAAATATATATATATATAAAAATATATATATGTAAGAGGGAACGGGACAGGGGAAGAAAAAGGTGTCTGAATGAAATCACATGTTAATAAAGGTGACCAATACTACATCCCTGCCAAACCAAAAGTCCATACCGTGGCAAATATAACAATACAGATATCGTATAAAAAATGTGTGACACATGAAGTATATGACCATGGTGGTCACGCAAGCAAAGTCATGGTACCATATAAATGAGTAAGTAGGAGCCCGTAGACCTAGAATGAACCATATGGTATGTAATACTGAGCAACTGTGGTGTAATGGCGCCAACGAGGGAACGAAATAAATCGTTCAACCCAGACCTCCCTGCAGGCACCAAACTCACAGTAGAGAAAATGATGTAACTAGACTACTGTACTGATATCTATTGTGTCATTGAGACCCCCCGGAACCAATGTACCAAGTAACATATATCCAGTAGGTCTCCCTGACACACAATTTTTTGAACCTATCGCACACCCTCCGAAAGGGAAGGTGAGATGCCTCGATACCAAAGATGGACAGAGACAGGGATCCTTATTATGATAAGATCAAATGTCGTGATAGACAGTGCGACTGAAGGCCATGTTTGACATTTCTACGATGCTCGGAGAAATTAGTACTAATCGTCCTAGACGTGCGGCACCACATACTGTAGGCCGCAGACGGAAAATAAGATAATATATATGAACGGTCATATCACCCCACCCTAATCGCATATACCGCGTTGCGTGAAGAACAATGCAATGTTACACAAGGGGTGCGTGGTGCAATACCTGTGTGGCTCACAGAAGGCTGAGCATCCGCTAAGGGAACCTGGGCAATGTGTTACAATACTAATGATGCAGCATCGCCTCCACCTGCGATGGCTCCCACCCAGAGGGAGTAGTTCCCTCGACAGGACAATACACAATGACCACAGACAGCCTCTATATAACTATTAACTTTACTACATGCAGCACACTTATCACATTACATCTCAACACATGCGCCACGGCGACGCTAACCACTCTAGGCGTCACGGCGACGCTACCACCTCTAGGGCGTCACGGCGGACGCTACCAACCTCTAGGCGTCACGGACGCTACCACCTCTTAGCGTCACGGCGTACGGCTTAACCCTCCCGCAAGTGACCCCACCCTGTGTCCAGTAACCCCCACCCAAATGTCTTGCACTCCCAAATCATATACCAATGTCCTGCATATGTATGTGTGACTGCGCAGCCACTATGTCTGGTGATATCCTGTTGTGGTGCACGTGAGTGCAGTTACCTCCCGGGCTCCAGCCACGGGTACCGCGATATCACCGAGTTTCCGCCCGATCCGACTTATGTCCTCCACAAACCGCGTTGGGTGAATCCAGCGCGGATAATATCACTTAGTCCCAGGGTCTTTGATAGTGTTCGGAGCCCAGAACCACCTCGCAGCCGCACGGCTGTAGCACTGTGTCCTGACTAAGCTACCATAAATGGGTCAGTGTCCCTATCTAAGGGCCTGTCCCTATACTCCACAAGCTATTAAGTGGCTCAGGACCTAACTGGGGGCCTGGGGCTGCTGGCCTAATCGAGGTCACTGACCCCTGCATCCCCTCTTACCCCTAGCTGGTCCGGATCCTGACTGCCTGTGTCACTGCCAAACCCCGCAAAAGTATCTCTCCTTTCCCGGGCAAATCCCTCAGCCCTATTGGCTCCCTGGCGTCAGGTGTCTCTGCCCCTATGCACCCTGGGGGCTGGCCGTCTATCCTCACGCATGCGCAGCTATCGTGCCTCCCGCGCTAGCTGGCACCTGCGCATGGCGCGAGCTAACTGTCATGGCGGCGCCCTGCTCCGCTAGCCGGACCGGTGGCAACGCGATCGCGGCCTTAGCGACGGCCCGATCGCGTACCCCAGCAACCGCCTGCTCCGCGCTCGCTTCCCCGGCAACCGCCCGACCCGCTTCCCTAGACCCGAACCGCCGCACACAACACCGCTCGCCTCGCAACGGTGAAGGAGGAGGCGGTGCGCGAGGGGGGGGACAAGGGAGGGTGGCAAGTGTGCGAGGGGGACCTGTCTACAATCCCATCCTCCCCCTGGTGAAACTCCAACGTCCCCGCTTGGACCACATAACTTACTACTTACACAACCGTTATATAATAAAAATGCATCTGGTCCGAATACAACTTAGCATTGCATCAACTTTAAACAAGGTTACAATTCTGTGAGCATCACAATCACGGATTGGATTTGCTGCTCCGAGAACCACTGCTGAGCTCATACTGGGGTGCCCCCATTTGATCATAGGTTAACCCGAGTTGGAGGTACCTGCCCTTTGCTCCTACGAGTTGTTCTCAGCAACTCCCTCTGGGAGTAATAAGTACAGTCCTGAGGCTCAGCCTCGTCCCTTGAGGGGAGAAATGTCTCTGAACGTCTCTGTTAGGCACCAAAGCACGGGCTATGTGGATCCAACGGCTGGCCTGTTGGTGCCACCTTAGTAGGCTTGGCCTACGGGGCCCTTTACCCGTAGCTCCTCCAGATGCCCTTCTGTGAATAGTCCTTTGAGAAGGGTCCCTCCATAGGTCTTCAGGAGTTTCAGAGTGTGTCTCGTTGATTTACAGTCTCTTGACCCACCTCTGATATATCGGACTCACCGTTGAGCGGTTGGCCTGTATTTCTTCTTCTCTCGCCTCCCCTTGGGACTAGGGAAAGTGATTACGATGCCACACCTTTACCCGGCCGTCTGTGTCCTTGAGGCGAAAACCGGGAGGCCGGGCATCTGTGACTCTACCTCTATACGCCATCTCTCCATCGGTCTGCAGTTTTTTATGTTTTCCGGGACTCCCAAATTACGAAGTAACACAGCGTCCCCAGGACTGTAACTCTCGATATTTGACTTAATTGTCGTATCGTTTCCTTATTGCCAGCATTCAGTTTAGCTGTAGACTTTCAGCCTGTTGGTAAGCTTGCTGCAAACTGCCTTTAGCCTTTGCACATACTGGAAATGGGTAGCATTGGTATCCCATCCGTTGAGGACTCGAAGACGCACATCTACGGGGAGTCTTGCTCCCCCCAAACATAGGATGTACGGGGAGAACCCAGTGACTCATGGCGAGTCACAGTGTGTACGCGTGTACCAACGTTTCTACGTGACGACTCCATTCTGCCTTTCTGCGTTCCCTTCAGAGTTTCCAAGGCATGTCCAACAGGGTCCTGTTGAATCTTCAGTGCAAAGCATCTCCTTCGGGTGGTACGGAGTCGTCCGGACTGGCGACGTTCAGATTTTAAGTAATTCTCGGATCAGAGTACTCCTCAAAATCTCGCCCTTGTCGGAGTGAAGTCGTTTGGAAGACCGTAATGCACAAAACTTTTCCCCATAGAACTTTCGCGACCCGTGATAGCCTTCTGGTCTTTTGTGGGGAAGGCCTGTGCAATATGTGTGTAATGGTCCTGATGACCAGCACGTTACCGGCCTCGGCTATCAGGTTCGATACATAAAAAGTCCATACACACCAAGTCCATCGGACCAGAACTCTTTAGAGGTGCCATGGGAGCTGCCTGGTAGGCAACTCTTGCGTTTGAATGCACCGGGAACAACGGCGGCAGTGTTTGTTCCACCAACCGCTTCCCTCATCTTGGGCCAGAAGAACCGTCTCGGACTACCCAAAAGTCTTCTCTACACCTAGGTGGCCCTTTCATCGATTGTAGGGACTTTCAACACCAGGTATTGTAAGTTCTTGGTAGGACTAGTTTGTCCCTATCCGGGTGATTATGATATTGCACCACCCGATAGAGCAAGCAGTTGCCACTTCAAATGTTGCCATTCTCGCATGAGTAAGGCCACCAAGTCATTGGGCGCACGTTTCAGAAGGGCTGGGTTCCTTTTTTCAACGGCGTGCCGGATGATGCTAGTGACCGATCTCGAATTTGGTAGTCTACCAAATCTTCCACCCGGAAAACCTTTTGTTCGTGAGGTGCATCCCTTTTGGGTCGCAGTAGGCGGCTGGGACAGCCTGCGACTGGCATCCCAAAGAGTCGATCACGCGTAACTCGGAGAAGGCCACTTGGTCATTAACTATGGCTGCAGTTTTACACATAGCCCGCACTCCGGGCGCAGTTTTCCATTCCTCATCATCGGGGGTATGCGAGTAGTCCTGGTCTTCGGGAGAGGCGTCCCCCCAAATCAATGGCCATGCCCGGCTTATTACTTCAAGGAGAAGCTGTATGTTATGACGGGCGGCCTGCCATCGGTGGCCTGCTGCATCTAGTGTTGGCCGACGTATTTAATGTACGTGGGGGGTTGTTATCCGTCCTTACCTCGCCTCGAAGGTGACACCGTACAAGTAATCGTGGAGGCTTCTCGGTGATCGCCCACTTGAGAGCCAAAACTCCAACTTGTGGACGGGTATCTCTGCTCACTGGGTGTCAAGCTTCGGCTGATGTAGCTACCGGCCGCAGCCCTCCGGGTGCTTCGTGTGCGGACGGCGCCTAGTCCATTTAGACTAGCATCCACATGCAGGACTTAAGGCTGTTCGGGATCCGCATAAGCAAGTACAAGGCGCTTCGTCAGACACTTCTCAGCTTCAGGAAGGCCTGCTCACAACTCAGAGGTCCATTTGTCACCAAACGTTGGCGGGCTGGTACAGCCTCTTCCGTCTCGGAAGGGTATTCATTCTTCAACAATTGTTCAAGGTTTATCCTTGCGTCGAGTACCCTTCCACGAAGCGGCGATAATACCCACAGAACCCCAGAAGGATCGCAGCTCTGTGACGTTCTCTGGTGAGGCCAGTTCACCACGGCCTCTACACTTGGCAGGGTCGGTGGCGATCCCTTTGGCGGACACGATTGCCATGCCACTAGGTCACCGAGGTATGGCAAAATCGCACTTGTCTAGGGACAATTTCAAACCCTTCCGTTTCCCAGACGATCGATCACCTTAAACAACCGCTCTCGTGCTCTTCCAAGTCCTTCCGAAGCGATGAATGTCGTCCTGGTAACCAGGCCATACCCGGGGAATCATGTCCCCGATGTCTTTTCCATCACACTTTGGAACGTACAGGTGCCCCACATATACCTTGGGGCATACGGGTGAATTGATAGAATCCCGGGGGCAGACGAAAGCCGTTTTCTCCTCTGGTCTTCGCCGTCATGGGCACCTGATAGTACCCTGATCGGAGGTCCAGCACGCTAAACCATGACTCCCATTCAGCGCATTCAGGATCTCTTCAATGCGCGGAAGGTTGTATTGATCCGGGATCGTGCGGTTGTTCAGTGTCCGATAGTCGATCACAGTCGTACGGACCCGTTCTTTTTCCGCAACCACCACTATGGGCGACGCATAAGGTCCTCGTGATTCCGTCACCAATCCCAGCGGTTCCTCTGTCTTGGATGGCGTTCCTCACATCGTCCACATCCCGGGGCAGGCGACGAGAACGTTCCCGGAACGGGTGGCATCACTCATCCGAATGGTATGTTTGGGCACTGCGGCTGCACCCCACATCCATCGCTCGTGGAGAACACATGTCTCGTTGCACATCAGCTGGGTGGGTCAAACCGTTTTTTTCCATCTGTGGACAGGTCGATTCGCCGAAGTTGAAGTCCAGATCGACTATCCGCTCGTGCGTGCCGCCGCCTTCACCTGAGGTGTGGCTCCCACCGGGCTGACCGGATATATGCATCCCAACTTCTGGTCGACATCAAACTCCATCGGAAAGGGGAGAGATTCTGCCACTAACGTGGGTTGAATAGGTCTAGTCCGTCCATTCCCTCACTTCGGGTAGTATTCTATACCCTCGCTGAACCTCTTCTTCTTCAGGTTCCTCTCCAGGAGAACAGTTGGTCGTTCTTGGTTCTCGGTCGGGATACAACACCAGACGGCCATCTTTTGCACCTCCCCCTGGTAATATGGTCGTCAGTCCTCGTTGACGATTGTAGAGGTCCCCATGACGCTCCAATGGCATACACCCGGTGGCATTCTTCTCGTAAGATGGGGTCTAGGAGCGAATCGGCCAGCGGCACTCGTTGTCCTCTCTCAAGTAGGCTCGGATTATAGCTGCACTTGTCTGCATTGGTTCCCAGATGATTGGGTACTTGCAATGGTCTTGGGGCTCCGGCATACCATGGCCGCTACCCTGCATGGGTGCTTCTTGCCGTGTTCAGTTTGGAGTATGTCCAGTTGGACCTTACAATCCCACGATGGGGAGTCTTCATTACTAACCACCCCTAACCTTCATATGTTCGGCCGCTTAGTGGCATTGTTGAGGTGCTGATCATAAAACCTGCGATATAATTATGTTACTTTGACCCCTGTAGTCCATAGGGCCGAGGCGTATATCCCTTCTAGTACCACGGGCCGATGGCCGCAGGGCCACTTGATGCTGCAAGCTTCACCGGATGGGGCGTCATCACTGGGGCCGGCGTCAAGAAGGGATCCGGGTTCCAGTTCCAGAATGAGTGGGTTCGAGGTCAGCTTCTGCCATTGGTACACTGCAACGAATGATCGTCTGATTTTCCTCTATCGAAGGTGTTCCTCAGGGGAACTTCCTTTCTGGGCAATTACGGATTACGTGGCCCTTCTTGGCCGCAGTTTATAGCATACCACTGGGCGGCTTCTTCCGGGCGACTCGTGGATGGGAAGGTGGTCGTCGGGGGGTCGTGGTTTGTACCCTTTGGACAAGGCGTAGAACTCTTCCTTCTTTTCCTTAGAGCCCTTCCTTTGGAGGCAGAGGAGCTCTTAGGTGTAGCGGTGGAGTGTAGCATAACAGAGCCTCCTGTATTTCACTTGCCGCAGCAACTCGGTGACTTGTAGGGCCCCCTCCATTATCTTGCTGCGGAGCAGTTGGCTATGGGGTGAGTGGGGCTGGATCCCCGCAGATACTGTTTATGGAGAGCTTCATCCATCCGAGCGGAGACCAGCTTACGATTGAGTAGGACCCCGAGGACACAGCTGTAGTCGTGGATGAAAGCCGACAGGTCCTCTCCTTCCTTCTGATAAAGACGGAAGTACTTCGTCCAGAGCGCTCCTTCGTCTTCTGCTAGTCCGTACCGCCTCCAACAGGAACGCCACCATCTCCAACGCTGTCAACTCTGGGTGTTGGTCCCTGTGGATGGTCAACATAGTAGACGCAGGGGTCTGAGGCATCCCATAAACGCTGCGCTTACAGTGTCAGTGCACGACCACTCCTCTACTACTTTACTGCATTCTCCTCCACAGGTCTATTCCTTCTTCCCCCTGGGGTATTGGAAGTACCCCAGAGAAGGCCTTAAGCTTCCTATAACTTTGAGACGGGGATCCCACAGTGAGGGCTTCCTACAATTGGGTAGCGTCACCCCCATTATGAACCTTCGTTCGTTGCTCTCTCTCCGATAGGCCGAGAGTTTACCTCGCGGGCACGGTGTCGGGTGGAGAGGAGGAACTGTCAGCCCAACTACTGGTGTCCGGAGGCCGCTTGGGGTAAAGGAGACTTTGTTTGGGACGGTCAACCCGTTTGGGGTCTGGACACGGGGGTAAGTGGCGTCCAGGTACTGGTGGACGGTTCGTCGGATCTTGAGGAGGGGCTCTGAGCGAGAACATTTCCCGTATTACTGGCAGTCCGAGTATAAGGGGTATCCTTCTGGTGTGGCACTCGGGGCTATTAGAATATTCGGGCCGCTTCAGGGCTATGTCCCGGCATAGGGTGAATAGTAGTGCACTCAAGTGATAGTAGAGTCGAACCCCTGCCACGGTACCATATTCTATCTGCGCCTAAGAGTTTGCTCAGTGAGTTCCGGATGTCATTTCAGGTACTAACGCCGGAACTTTCCCTACTGCAACCACTTGTCTAGGGGTTTCACGGACGGTGGTGGCCCACGCGTGGACCTCTGACGTGAGGAATTACCATGATGCTGATTTTGGTGATTCTGTTGAATAGGGCACCCCAGGTCTAAGATCTCAGCAGCGCCTCCAAATGTACGGTCATATCAACCCCACCCTATCGCATATACCGCGTGCGTGGAGAGAACATGCAATGTTACCAAGGGTGCGTGGTGCAATACCTGTTGGCTCACAGAAGGCTGAGCATCCGCTAAGGGAACCTGGGGCAATGTGTTCACATACTAATGATCACGCGCCTCCACCTGCGATGGCTCCCACCAGAGGGAAGTAGTTCCTCGCAGGACAATACACAATGACCACACAGACAGCTCTATATAACTATTAACTTTACTACATGCAGCAACTTATCACATTACATCTCAACACATGCGCCACAGCGGACGCTAACCACTCTAGGCGTCACGCGGACTCTACCACCTCTAGGCGTCACGCGAACGCTAACCTCCCGCAGAGTGACCCCACCCGTGTCCAGTAACCCCCACCCAAATGTCTTGCACTCCCAAAATCATATACCAATGTCTGCATATGTATGTTTGACTGCGCAGCCACTATGTCTGGTGATAGGCCTGGTTGGTGCACGTGAGTTGCAGGTTACCTGCCCGGGCTCCAGCCACGGGTACCGCGATATCACGGTATTTCCGCCCGATCCGACGTTGTCCTCCACACACACGCGTTGGGTGAATTCCAGCGGGATAATATCACCTTAGTCCCAGGGTCTTTGATAGTTTTCTGAGCCCAGAACCCACCTCGCAGGGCCGCACGGCTGTAGCACATGTGTCCCTGACTAAGCTACCAATAAATGGGTCAGTGTCCCTATCTAGGGCCTGTCCCTATACTCCACAAGCTATTAAGTGGCTCAGGACCTAACTGGGGGCCTGGGCTGCTGGCCTAATGCAGAGGGTCACTGACCCCTGCATCCACCTCTTACCCCTAGCTGGTCCGGATCCTGACTGCCTGTGTCACTGCAAAACCCCGCGAAAAGTATCTCTCCCTTTCCGGCAAATCCTCAGCCCTATTGGCTCCCTGGCGTCAGGTGTCTCTCCCCTATGCACCCTGGGGGCTGGCCGTCTATCCTCACGCATGCGCGAGCTATCAGAGGCCTCCCGCGCTAGCTGGCATCCTGCGCATGCGCGAGCTAACTGTCATGGCGGCGCCCTGCTCCGCTAGCCGCCGGACCGGTGGCAACGCGATCCGCGGCTTAGCGACCGGCCCGATCGCGTCCCCAGCAACCGGCCTGCTCGCCGCTCTGCGTCCCCGGCAAACGCCCGACCCCTTCCTAGCAACCGCCGCACAGCAACACCGCGCGCTCGCAACGGTGAAGGAGGAGGCGAGTGCGCGAGGGGGGGGGACAAGGGAGGGGGCAAGTGCGCGAGGGGGACCTGGCTACATCTATATAGACACACACACACAGATACACACAGACACACACACAGACACACACAGATACACACAGACACACACACACACACACCACACACACACACACACACACACACCCACACACACACACAGATACACACACTACACACAAACCACACAAACACACACAACACACCAGACACCCACACAACGCACAGACACACACACAGATACACACAGACACACACACAGACATAATACACAATAACACACACACCACACACCAACCACACACACACACAGACACAACACCCACAGACCACACACATACAACACACACAGATACACACAGACACACACACATACAGATACACACAGACACGCACACACAGACACACACACACACACAGATACACACACACACACACACACACAGATACACACACAGACACACAACCACATACAACACACAGACACACACAGACACACACACACAGATACACACAGACACACACACACACAGATACACACAGACACACACACAGACACACACACACACAGATACACACAGACACACACACACACACAGATACAAACACAGATACACACAACCCACCACACCACACAGAACCACAGACCAAACCAGTGATAGCTCACACAGACACACACAAGATCACACAGATACACACGACACCGACACAACAGATACACACAGAACACCC
>WSYH01002373.1:43226-75321 GCA_036426205.1 Ascaphus truei
ACACACACACACAGATACACACACACACAGACACACACACAGATACACACAGACACAGACAGACACAGACAGACACAGACAGACACAGACAGACACAGACAGACACAGACAGACACAGACAGACACACACACAGACACACACACAGACACACACACAGACACACAAACTCATTTTCATTTTAATGGCAGTTAAGATGTGCTGAAGAGAATATGTGAATATGGTCCACATGGTGTTGTAGTCTCTTGGACAAAAAACATAGAAAATCTGAACAGTAAAGAAGCAAACATTTTTATCCTTGATAAATCTTTTTTTGTTTCCCTATTAGTTTTGTTGATGAGAATCTTTGATTAATAGCGCCTTCTATAATTCCTCTGCAGGGAAGTGAGGGGAAAAACATAGCGACTTCACACACAAATCGTGCGTTTCCGTGTGAGCGGTGCAGACATTCACATTAAACCGAAACCCTGGAAATCAGAGCGCTGACCTGAGGCGTAAATGTACAACACAGATAATAGCAACGTCCCCAATGTGCGCGGTGTGGCAGTACGGGAGAGTCTCCCCGCGGCCTGTAACAACACGTACTGTACATGTTATTCCCATCACTCATTGTCATTATACTAACTCGACAAGAGAGCTTTATATGAAACCCGGACACCATCACAAAGGGGCTGAAATAATTCTGCCGCCACACACGGAAATCCGAAGGATGCATCACCCCCGATAAACATCCCACGGCTGATTTCTAAAGCTTCAAAAGCATTCACAGTTATGCAATTAAGGCTAATGTTTCCTGATGCCTAATTAATGGGCTTGTGACAAACTCTGATCAATAAGTCTGATCTGCTGCTTGGGATTCTAACTAAATATTGATAACAAGAGAAAATGTAGTGACAGCCCAGCAGAATAACCTCAGATAAAGCAATCACGCTAGGCATTTCAAAGGATATATATATATAGTTGTATTTGCATATATATATATAAAACAACAGAGAAATTAAGAGCGCACACTCCTAGTGCGTGTAGAGTATTTTGAACAATTTATTAAACTATGGACAACAAGGTCCGCTAGCAATATAAAATATAAACACAATAAACATACAGAAATAAAAAGTCAGCCCAGTGGAGCTGATACCATGAATTAATAGATAAAAGCCTTGAGGGATAAATGTCTCTGAGGATCAAGTGAATGTCAATTGACAAATGTGCAGATTTGTGTATTCAGGCAATAGAGTCCTATGTGGTTCAATGCAATGAAAAAAGGAAGTCGGGGTCTTAGCTGAGGAAACGCGTAGGGCGTCATCAAGTCTACACCGGAGTTTGAGGCTTCTCTTCACAGAGAGAGTATTGGAGGGGTTAATTCCAGCTAAACTGCAGTCAGCAGACTCACACCGTGAGATGCGTGGGATATATACATATTACACACACACAGATACACACAGACACACACACAGATACACACACAGATACACACAGACACCGTGAGATGCGTGGGGTTCCACCGTAATGCTGGACTTCGGTGGGATATACCTACTGAATACGGTACTCCAGGGGTTAACACCATCTGCACATACAGATTTCAATACACCAGGTCTGCTATAACCTGCTCTCATTCCATCTCTGGTTCCCGGTGACGGACGCGCACGTTATGTGCTAATCCCGAATCAGTCATATTGGATTCGGCCCACAGTACTAGAGGGACATTGACACGCACTTTCTGGATTTTTTTCCGAAATAGACAAATAAACAACATCCTAAGCATACAATATTAGAAGGTGGGAGACCAGTACTATAGGATCAATAACTTCTCAAAATAAAGATAGATAAATTAAATACTTAGTATGTTAATGTGTGGACATAAAAAATGGCCGCTCACAACCTCAAAACAGAAACAACAGAGCATCAAGGCAGCACAAGTGGACATGCTCCCACGTGAATCAATGCAACATATCATAGAGGAGTCCATCTAAGAAGCTCTCACAGTAATGAAAGCAGTTCCCAGGCTAATAGAGACTTGTAGGGAACACTAAGGTGTTACTGGCCATAAATATCCACTTATTGTGAGTCAGGGTGTAGTAGTATTCCCAGTACTGGTAGGTATATGTGACACCAAACTGTCTGAATTATGATATACTGTGTATAGGGTCACCGGCTGTGTATAACAAATAGAATGCTTCCAATGCTGCTAATACAGAAGTGGATAAGCACACGATAAGTTCAGGAGGTAAATAAATAGATCGCAGTCAAACAATATACGTGTGCCCTGAAAATACCTAATAATAGATCAAGCTGGGATTGCCACGAATCACAAGGATGTCACTTTGTATATGTATGTAGCCCTGGTTCCCCCTGAACACAAGAACTACCGGTGCTGCGTATTATACCTGTTGTCGCACGGGGCTTGAGCCTCCGCATCGGGGAGCCTGGGGTGATATATATCTCTAAATGCAGCGCCTCCACCTGGGAGGGATCCCAACAATGTGGGGGCAGCCCCTCACAGGACTCAACCAATGATAACACACACAAATATAATAACAATACTTTTACTGATATGGATATGCAAACACTCTTATACTGTGATAGGGTTAGCGATAAGGAATGCCCCTTCCCCCTAGAGGTACAACTAGCCAATGCACCTCGCAGGGCGCAGCCCACCACCGTGTCCCCACACCGTGTCCCCACACCGTGTCCTTAATGTATATGGGTCCCTTACTCACTCCACCCACCACCGTGTCCCCACACCGTGTCCCCACACCGTGTCCCCACACCGTGTCCCCACACTGTGTCCCCACACCGTGTCCTTAATGCATATGAGTCCCTTACTCACTCCACCCACCGAGTGTCCCCAAGTGTGACCCTCCCACCCTGGCGTGATTAGCGCCGTAAAGTATAAGGTGTTGGTGCACTTTATTAAGGTACCTGCCAGGCCCGCAGACAACTTCGCAAAGGATCCGCCGATACGCGATCCCTTCGGCGACGTCCTTCCAGGCGATCCCACCTGGATAATGTCTCTTTCTCTGATGAGGCCTGGTCCCAGACCTCTCCTCAGGGAGTGCAGCGTCCGCTGTGTCCCTAAGCTATCTGGGCAGCTCTAATGGGGCAGGTTCCCTATCCTAGGGCTGTCCCTACAGCAGCACAAACTGAAAGGTGTCTCAGGGGCCTAACTGAGGCCTAGGGGGATTCTGGCCTAGTGCAGTGGGTCACTGACCCCTGCACAATCACCACCTACCCCTAGCCTCTCCTGGCACTGACTGGCGTGGTCTGCAGCGGGCAAAATGTATCTATCTAGGGAGCAGGGGATTCGGGCCACCCTATTAGCATCCTGACGTCACCTAGCACTGCCCCTGTGCATCCTGGGGACTGTTGTTTTCTTGGGAGCTATTCTCCCATTGGCCGCCTCGCGCGCACCTATCCTGCGCATGTGCCAAGCTCAGGAATGACCGCCGGCTGCAGGGACTTACTGCGCATGCACGAGCAAAAAGAAGATGGCGACGCCCTTCACGGGAGCTGCTGGGAGTCTTTGGCGACGGAGTCACCGCCCCGGCACCCGTCGCAGACCTGCACGCCAGCGGAGGTGAAGGGGGGGGGGGGTTACTGGGAGCCCATAGGGAACAAAGCTTATTCTGTTGACAACAGGGTATATGCGCGATATAAGTGTAACGGGTATTCCCCCACCCCCAATCGTAGATTGGTTACCTGCATTGACCGGACCAGTATTGAAGTCGACCGCTTCTTTCTTGGCGGGTTCTGTAGGCCGCAGCAGCACAGGCTTCAGGAACTGTGCCCCGCAGCAGGCACATTTGGGTCCCCAGGTCAATTTGCCACCTGGGAAGTCACACTGGTTACAAACACATCGTATGCACCCCTCTATAGCCACCCTTGCCACCTGATATTCTATTGGTAGCTTAAAGGGGTTCAAGTCCATACCACCAGACAAATGTAAGTCCTTTTGCAAACAGGGGCACAAAAGAAAAGATACGCTCCCTCCTTTTCTCCGCCAGACTCCGTACAGCTGAGGGTGTGTTTCTCTGCATCCTGTACTTTCCTTAGGGGGAACAGAAATTGCTGATTGCTGCTCAATGTGCTCCCTCCCCCTGGTGGAATTTAAAGGAGGGGCAGCACACTCTTTCAAGGAGTGTTTCTGGCTCTGCACTGAGTCACTCATATTGCGGGGGCGGGTTCGGGTTTTCCCACCAGTCCCGGACAGATTTCTGCAACACAATTTGGCGCAGGCTGGCTGTTAGCAGCACGTGCGCTCTCCTGACTTGGCGGGAGACGCCATTTTAGGTGTGATTCACTGTTAACTTCCCCTGGTGAGAGAGCCTCCATTTTGATCACAGTCCCGTTAACTACACTAGGGCTCTCGGTGTATGATGGATCTGCTAAATCAGGTTAAATAAATGGACACCCATTGGTCGGAGCCTCGGGCAGATTTAGGAAGTTAGGGCCCTATTCCTCGTTTATGGCATCCAAATGTAACGGGTATTCCCCCACCCCCAATCGCAGATAGAGTTCATGTGAGGAGGAACCTATATGTTACCAGGTGTTGTGCAATATACCTGTGAGGCTCACAGGAGGCCTAAGCCTCCGCCAGTGAGAGGCTGGGGTGAATCCTCTGGAATGATCTTACGTACAGTGCCTCCACCTGTGTAGGATTCTAAAAGTGTTGAATGTTCCCTACACAGGACCCACATATAGTAACCACATACACAGGAGTATAAGTATAACAGTTTACTATATGCAGAATAGAACATAACACAATACACATGCATCAACAATATGACATCAACAGTACATATCTACAGTATCACCCTGTAACACTACTAAGCACAACTATCCTCCACCCCGCAGGGCCTTAACCCAACGCTGTATTCCCAAATTCCTTGTACCCAAAAGTCCCAATAGTCCCACAACCCCACCCACGTGTGGGACAGCGCTGCCCACTAAGTTGAAGTGTATAGTTGGTGCACTTGGTGACTTGGATAATACCTGCACGGTGCTCCTGCAACTGGGTACCGCAGAACTGTGGAAGAGGACCCGTCTGTATCCAGCGCCGAAGCCTCAGAGATGGGGGTCTCCTTCCGAGCAAGCTCCCCGCTCAGACAGTCTCTGTCTCTGCTCTGCAGAGAATGATTTACTGCAACACTGACCCTTCTTTGCTCAGAGCACGCAGCACCGCACTTGTGTCCCTGACTAAGCTGACTGCTAACAGGGCAAAGTCTCTACCTAAGAGGCCTTCCCTAGAGCAGCCCACACTGAAGGGGAGTTGGGCCTAGCTGGGGCCTAGAGGGAAACCTGGCCTAGTGTAGGAGCCACTTGCTCCCTACACACACCTTCCCTACCTTATCCCAGCACCAACTGACTCGCATGGTCTGTGCACAACAATGTATCTTTCTCCAGCAGGAGAAGCTGCAAACTCTACTGGCTGTCTGGCTGCATGTGGCAGGGATCATAGTGCAGTCCCCAGAGGCTGCTGGGAGTTGTAGTCCTTTATGGCCCTCTTTAACATTGGGGCCGCGTGTGCGCTGTGTAATGGCCGCCGCCGCTGCTTACTGCGCATGTGCGAACTGGGGGATGTTCCTGACTATGGAGTGCCTCTTCTCACTCCCTGTAATGGCCGCCGCATCGCATCTGCGCACGCGCAAGCCTAACGCCAAACGCAAGATGGCCGTCATGTTGCTTCTGCGCATGTGCGAGCCTCACGGCGGTGCCGTGCTACTGATGTCGCCGGGAGCCCGCAGCGACGCGCTCACCCCGCAGCAGCACACGAGACAGGGGGACCCTGGCTACATAAGTATGGCCAGATAGCTTAACTCAGCCCCATTCTCAAAGCTGGAGGAACAGATGAACCTTCCTCTGATTTTGTGTGGTACCTGTGTGGTATTTGTATAGTGCCCGCTGTGTGGAGCATTGCGCAGGTTTTGCATCTCGCGTCCTGGCATGGTCTCGTCCCACATTCAGTTGTACTGCTGAACACTTTACTCCTCACCATCATTTCCTTGAGATTATGATTATGTCTGTATGATAATAAGGGTGTTTCAGGGAAGACCTGTTGCAGTCTTGTATCTTCCTAGAGGATGGGTTGTAGTTCCCTGGCGATCTTGCGTAGGGCTTCTAGGTGTGGGATAATTCATTGTAACATCGCCGGAAGAAGAGATCAGTGTATCTCGAAAGCTCACACAAATAAAAGCATTTTGTTAGCCACAGAACGGTATCGTCTATTCAGTTTTCATTTTATATATATATATATATAAAACAATGCATTCGGCGCAATGAGATACATATATTAATAAGTAATGGTAGATGGGTTATATATGAGGAAAGGGCATCAAACTCAAAGATATCAATAATAACTATAATGGAGGTAAGAAACTGCTCAAAAGCACACATAAATAACAGAGAAAATCCATCACAGTTCACATGCAGCGATTCCTTTTCATTCCTGTTACAGAAAAAATAGTCCATGAAAAGTCTCTTATAAAGAGTCCAGAAAAGATCTAAACACCTGCGAGTGTGACACACCCGAAAATAAACTCACTAGACTGTCTCCTCACACAAAGGAATCAATAGTCCCGCTGTCTTTTCAACGTAGCAATTTCAGATGACATAAAGATCCTCCCGATCTACCAGATCTCTGCAATAGGCCTTGGAGGAAACTTCTATGGCTGAAATCAGGAAGATGTCCGTTAGAGCACAATTACCGGGCTTGATAGGGGGCCTTGGCTTTTCCTGGAACCCTCCGGGTCGTTGGCACTCCAATGATGTTCCGGTGCTCCATGACGTCGCACGGTTCCCTTGGTGCACGGAAGCTTTCCAGCTCTCTGTCAGGTGATCGCCCGTGTGTTTTTTCTCCCGGCAATATCTTGCTCGCCTCAGACAGCTCTCATCAGTGCTCCGTCCTCCAAACACACCGTGTTTCCTCCCTCCGCGGGCCGCATTGAGGCTGCCTAGAGATCCATCTGCTCACTTTAGGATATCTGCGTACTTGGTATAGTACGCTGCCTTGTTGGGGAGGTTGAAATGTGAGTGTGCATCATTTAGTTTAAGCTGTGTGCACCAATGCATTGTTGTGCCTCCTACACTATCCTGTTCTTGTCTTATGTCTCTATAAATGGGTGGAAACCGCTGAAGCCTCTAGACAAGTCCTCTACACTGCAGACATTATCTCCCAGTTTGGGGTTCAAGGCCTGTATATTAGAGCCATATTGTGAGTGTGTTTCCTGGAGAGTGCAAATCCCCCCCCCCCCCGACATCCCTGTGCTATAACAGGATTGCACTATCACTGTTTCTTTTACATGTACCCATCGATGGCTTGTGCTCCCTGAGTTTTGTCATTTCTATTGTCTAAGAGAACCAAGGAGAGAGGTTCACCGCAGGTTGGGACGCAGCATCGCGTTGTGTTCACCACTTTCATATTCCCTGTACCCCTTCCTTTGAGGGATATTCACTGTCACCGGAGCGCCGGCTGTTGTTGTCGCTTTTTTAATACAGTATTTGCCAGAGATGTTGGAGATTGTGTTTGTCTGAATTGCACTTTATCCTTTGGCTCTTTTACATGACGTATTTCTGCATATACACATATTTATTGTCGGATGTTTCATTGTGCTTTGAATATTGTGCTTGGATTTGTTTCATATGGAGAATAAAAGGATATAATTTATGAAGATCCCTCTACTTCTTTCTTTGGTAGAGAAAGGTGGCTGGGAGCCGTGTGGTCCTTCCTGCCATGTAGTACAATAAGGAAGGAAGGACACAGAGAAGGTCGCGCGATACCCTTTATTACACCAATATACAGTTAGTAAGTAGAAGGGTTTGAGCCTCGCAGGTTTCTTCTTCAGTTATGGCAGATAAATAGAAGCAAATGTTTTTTTAATGCGGTAGAAAAATAGTATCTAGATACAAAAGCAATGGACAGTAAGTGAGATATTATCCGGGGGGGACGCTGGCAGCGAGTGTGAAAAGTATCAGAGGGGGTTATTGTTCTTCTTATACTTTAACATTTTCATTTTAAGTCTAAACAAAATAATTATTTAGTTGCATTTTTTGATCAAAAAATGATTTAATCCTGCTAACCGTGTGAAGGTAAACTAGCTTTAATCCTGCTAACCGTGCCAAGGTAAACTAGCTTTAAGCCTGCTAACCGTATCACGGTAAACTAGCTTTAATCCTGCTAACCGTGTCACGGTAAACTAGCTTTAATCCTGCTAACCGTGTCAAGGTAAACTAGCTTTAAGCCTGCTAACCGTGCCAAGGTAAACTAGCTTTAATCCTGCTAACCGTATCACGGTAAACTAGCTTTAATCCTGCTAACCGTGTCAAGGTAAACTAGCTTTAAGCCTGCTAACCGTGTCAAGGTAAACTAGCTTTAATCCTGCTAACCGTGTCAAGGTAAACTAGCTTTAAGCCTGCTAACCGTATCACGGTAAACTAGCTTTAATCCTGCTAACCGTATCACGGTAAACTAGCTTTAATCCTGCTAACCGTGTCACGGTAAACTAGCTTTAAGCCTGCTAACCGCTATCACGAGCTTCCAACTATGCTTTAAGCCTTCCTAACGTGTGAAGTAACTAGCTTTAATCCTGCTAACCGTCACGTAAACTAGCTTTAAGCCTGCTAACCGTATCACGGTAAACTAGCTTTAAGCCTGCTAACCGTATCACGGTAAAACTAGCTTTAAGCCTCTAACCGTGTATGAAGGTAAACTACTTTTAATCCCTGCTAACCGTATCACGGTAAGACTAGCTTTAAACCTGCTAACCGTGCTTCCGGTAAACTAGCTTTAATCCTGCTAACCGTGTCACGGTAAACTAGCTTTAACTGCTAAACCGTGTCAAGTAAACTAGCTTTAAGCCTGTCTAACCGTGTCAACGGTAAACTACTTTAAGCCTGCTAACCGTGTCAAGGTAAACTAGCTTTAAGCCTGCTAACCGTGTCACAGTAAACTAGCTTTAATCCTACTAACCGTTGTCACGGTAAACTAGCTTTATCCTGCTAACCGTATCACGGTAAACTAGCTTTAATCCGCTAACCGTATCACGGTAACTAAGCTTTAATCCTGCTAACCGTATAACGTAACTACTCTTAATCCTGCTAACCGTGTCAAGGTAAACTAGCTTTAAGCCTGCTAACCGTGTCAAGGTAAACTAGCCTTTAACCTGCTAAACCACGTCAGAAGTAAAATAGCTTTAATCCTGCTACCTCCAAGGTAAACTAGCTTAAAGCCTGCTAACCGTGGGTAAATAGCTTTAATCCTCTACCGTTCCAAGGTAAACTACTTTACCTGCTAAACCGTGTCACGGTAAACTAGCTTTAAACCTGCTAACGTGTAAGGTAAAATAGCTTTAATCCTGCTACCGTTCCAAGGTAAACTAGCTTTAAGCCTGCTAACCGTGTCAAAGGTAAACTAGCTTTAAGCCTGCTAACCGTGTCAAGGTAAACTAGCTTAAGCCTGCTAACCGTGTCAAGGTAAACTAGCTTAATCCTGCTTACCCGTAGCCAAGTAAACTAGCTTTAAGCCTGCTAAACCGTGTCAAGGTAAACTAGCTTTAATGCTACCGTGTCGAGTTAAAATAGCTTTACTCCGGCTTACCGTGCCAAGTAACTAGCTTTAGCCTGCTAACCGTGTCAAGGTAAACTAGCTTTAAGCCTGCTAACCGTGTCACGGTAAACGATCTTAAGCCTGCTAACCGTGTCAAGGTAAACTAGCTTAATCCTGCTACCGTTCCAAGGTAAACTAGCTTTAAGCCTGCAACCGTGCCAAGGTAAACTAGCTTTAATCCTGCTAACCGGTGGAAGGTAAAACTTTAAGCCTGCTAACCGTGCCAGGTAAACTACTTTAACCTGCTAACCGTGGTCACGGTAAACTAGCTTTAAGCCTGCTAACCGTCCAAGGTAAACTAGCTTAAGCCTGCTAACCGTTGTCACGGTAAACTAGCTTTAACCTGCTAACCGTGTCAGGTAAATAGCTTTAAGCCTGCTAACCGTTCAAGGTAAACTAGCTTTAAGCCTGCTAACCGTGTCCAAGGTAACTAGCTTTAAGCCTGCTAACCGTGTCACGGTAAACTAGCTTTAAAGCCTGCTAACCGTGTCAAGGTAAACTAGCTTTAAGCCTGCTAACCTGTCAAGGTAAAACTAGCTTTAAGCCTGCTAACCGTTTTCACGTTAAACTACTTTAAGCCTGCTAACCGTGTCAGGTAAACTAGCTTTAAGCCTGCTACACCGTGTCACGGTAACAACTTTAAGCTGCTAACCGTGTCACGTAACTAGCTTTAGCCTTCTACCTTGTCAGTAACTGCTTTAAGCTCTAACCAACCGTGTCAAGGTAACTAGCTTTAAGCCTGCTAACCCGTGTCAAGTATAAACTACTTAGAGCCTGCTAACCTATCACGGTAAACTAGCTTAGAGCCTGCTAAACCGTGTCAAGGTAAACTAGCTTTACCACAAGATCGTAACCGTACCAAGTAAACTGCTTTAGCTGCATACGAGTCAAGGAAACTAGATTTAAGCCTGCTAACCGTGGCAAGGTAAAACTAGCTATCTAAGTCTTTAAGCCTGCTAACCGTAGTCACGGTAAACTAGCTTTAAGCCTGCTAACCGTGTCAAGGTAAACTAGCTTTAAGCTGCTAAAAACGTGTCAAGTAAACTAGCTTTAAGCCTGCTAACCGTGTCAAGGTAAACTAGCTTTAAGCTGCTAACCTGTCAAGGTAAACTAGCTTTAAGCCTTGCTAACCGTGTCAAGGTAAACTAGCTTTAAGCCTAAAACCGTGTCAAGGTAAACTAGCTTTAAGCCTGCTAACCGTGTCAAGTAAACTAGCTTTAAGCCTGCTAACCGTGGTCAAGGTAAACTAGCTTTAGCTTGCCTAACCGTGTCAAGGTAAAACTAGCTGTAAGCCCTGCTAACCGTGTCAAGGTAAACTAGCTTTAAGCCTGCTAACCGTGTCCAAGTTTTTTTGCTTCGGTCATGTAACAGTTATATGATTAGCTGCCTGGAAATACAGGTGAGGCGCAGTATCTGGAAGACCTCAGTACTCAGACTTAGCAACTAGAATAGATGTGAAAATGAGAGGAACAGATACTGTACTTGTGTTGTGAACCTGCATTTAAATGACCATTTAACGTGGAACTCAAGTATCATCCTTGTGGAAATTGTAAGGTTAACGGGATGGCGCCAGAAATCACCGTAATGGAGTTTTATCTTCACCTTCTATTGAGTGATCTGTGAGGAGTGAAGGAAAATCAATAAGTCTGATCATTTCAGGTTCCTTAAACATTTGAGACAACTTAGAAAACACTGAAAGAGACAGTGATCTGCTCAGCTGGGAAACCACCTTAGATTTAAAATATCCCAGCATCATTGCATAGCGCTTTTCCCTAATAACTTTAGGGCACTGTAGGAGCGTAGTTACCAGTATTTACTCATTACTGCTTACACACAGCTTTCAGTGAGAAATGTCTGTCCCTTTTGCCACATAACACACATACCTAAAAAAAATCTAAATCAGGTGACACTGCTTCTCCTGCTAAGCGTTGTGTTATGTACAGGTTAACACATTATTGTGTGCTTTACTTTTTACCTAAA
This sequence comes from Ascaphus truei, assembly GCA_036426205.1. Classification (NCBI taxonomy): domain Eukaryota; kingdom Metazoa; phylum Chordata; class Amphibia; order Anura; family Ascaphidae; genus Ascaphus; species Ascaphus truei. Next base: position 54,803 of record WSYH01002373.1, read on the forward strand.
TGTCAAAAAAATATTTTTTTTTAATTTAAAGCCATTGAAAAAAATGTCTTGCTGCATAATTTAGTGACACGTGCCAGGAGACAGGAGAGATGACCCAGCGCCCCACCTGTCACGGGAAACGTAGAATGCACTTAACCTCTTACACAAACACCTTAAACTTTCTAAAACTATACTGCTGCGGCCAGCTTCATTCTAAGACTTACCCGTGTCTTCCCGTGGCTATTTTCGGCTGGCGCCGAACTTGGCTGCGCGCCAGCCGCATCTTCCCCGCATCGTCCCCGCATCTTCCCCTCCCCTCGCGACCCCTTGGCTGCTCCGCCTCTGCTTCTCCGGGTTCCGGGGGCGCACACACGCATCCCCCCTTACCCCGCCACCCCTTCATCCCTGCCACCCCTTCTCCGGGTTCCTGGCATGCGCGCTCGCACCCTGGCACGCGTGACCGGCGCACCAGTGACGCACGGCACCCGTCGGAAAAAAAATAATCAGCCGCGTCTGCCCGCTATTTGCGGTGGCGGCCGCAGGAGAATGAAAGCGGCCGCCACTGTACGCAAGGAATAAACACATGACACTTTTAAAGGTGATGGTAAGGCCGCAGCACTAGGTTATTAAAACCCCAATGAATTAACAGACCACATGTTGCCTGCATAACATAATATTAACCTCACACCTTCCGGCCACAATTTCACCCATAATACGTCAACAGAAATGAGACTGGGCTTGTAGCATATCATTCAGTGCATCAAAAGTATTAGTGGAAAGTAGCAAATTAGAAGGGAGTATGGACTCAAGACGATCCTCGGTCATGAAAGGGCGTCGGCTTTGACATTTTTAGAACCCGGTAAAAAAGAAATAATAAAATTCAAACGGGAAAAGAAGAGCGACCAGCGAGCTTGTCGAGCGCCTTCGATGTTCAGTAAATTTGTGTGGTCGGTCAAGATGGTGATGGGGTTCTCCATGCCCTCTAAGAGATGCCTCCATCCTTCTAACGCAAGCTTAATAGCAAGGAGTTCCAGGTTACTTACATCATAATTTTGCTCAGCAGGATACATTTTTGTAGAGAAGAAGGCAAAGGGATGGAGTCTGGCTTGGGGTGTCCTTCTTTGAGATAGAATGGCTCTGGCCCCAACATCAGATGCATCTACCTCTAATATGAATGGTAGTTTGGGATCCGGATGTATGAGGATGGCTGGAGAAACAAAAGCATTTTTCAGGTGATCGAAAGCTTGAATGGTTGCCGGCGGCCAAGAAGCAGGATTCGCACCTTTCTTTGTCAAGGCTGTAATGGGGGCTACCACAGACGATAAATTCGGAATGAACCTGCAATAGTAATTAGAATATCCCAGAAAATGTTGTACGGCCTTACGAGTAGTAGGACGTGGCCAATCCAGGACTGCCTTCCCCTTAGCTGGATCCATGGTGAGACCGGTGTCAGATGATATATCCCAGAAAAGCCATGGAAATTTAATGGAAGTGACATTTTTCCAGTTTGGCGAGCAAATGGTTTTCATGAAGGCATAGTAGTACCTGTTTGACAGTGCCGACATGTTCTTGAACGGACTTTGAAAAGATCATTATGTCGTCCAAGTAAACAATAAGAAACTGGTTGAGGAGATGTCGGAAGATTTTGTTGTCGAAGTCTTGAAACACGGCAGGGGCATTCCAGGGACCAAAGGTCATGATGTGGTATGCAGGCTTATGTCGCTTTGGCCAAAGGGTTAAACTAAATGACCAAGAAAATATTATTATTGAAGTATTTAACTTTATACTTATTCCCATATATGTTTTGTCAATTGGATGTACCATTAGGCTCCCTGCCTTTTGTTATAGATAAGTAAAGTATGCAGAAAACTGGGCTCTTGTGAGTCCCAGGGAAGAACAGGACGAAATGGCTGAATATTGCAAGCAAGGGACTCCTTCACCACTGTGACGATGTGCTCACCACAAACAAGGTGTGACCGCTTGCCTGAGGTGGGGATGGATATAAACACCACCCACAGCGGCGTGGGCACATCTGGAGTATAGGTTGGTCAAGGTAGCCGGGTCTGTGTTGGAGAGGTACGGATCGTTGCAGGTACTATTAGCCGGGGTCCGGGTTGGAGAGAGGAGAATAGTCATTGTACGGACGCCGAGGTCATGGTTGGAGAGGTGCTTATTGTTGTAGATAGCCGGGTTCAGGAGTACAGAAGAGCGGAGTCCAAAACAAGCCGGGTCAATAACAGAGAGCTGCGAACAAGAGGACAAAACAAGACTGCGAGTCTAGGAAGCAATGAACACAACGGAACATTAAATTATGCTCAGCCAATTTGTCAGTGGGACAGCTGAGCATAAGTAGGAGAGAACATCCAATAAGATGAAAGCGATATGGAGGTGTGTCAGCAGTGGTGACCACCAATGGTCACTCTGTTGCGCAGGGTAGGTGTGGGGAGGTACCCAGGTGATTTGCTAGGGGTTCGTCTCCTGCGCGTGCTAATCGAACGCTGTGCATGCCTGTTGCGCCCCACTGATAGCGCCGCGTAGGCGGCATCCAGAGGCAGGCCAGAGGTGGAAGCGCAAAGCTTTGTGTGGGGTGCACGCGTGCCCCGCATGGCGAGCGTTAGATGGCGCGAGAGGAGCAGGACCGACCGCAGAGACAGTTAAGCAGGGAGTGTGTCGAGGGCGGTGTGACTCCCCAATTCTTACAGTACCCCCCGGAGCAATCTCCGGGCATCTCCTGGCAGGCTTGAGAGGATATCTCAGATGAAAAGCGTGTACGAGTGCGCCGATGGCAACGTGACTTCCTAATCCTTATAATCACATAGAGTTGTAGTATAAGAAGCTGCAGAGATTATTCTAGCAGTGTATGCTCCAGAGTAGTATGAAGAGGCTAAAACAAGAGTGTGACAGGGTAAATAAAAGCCACCAGCTATATGCCTGGCAGACATATGTTTAGTCTGCAGTGCAGCAGTGAATAGGTTAACTTCAGCTGGGAAGCTCAGGAAATTAGTTGGATCCCAGCTGCCTAATCAAGGTGTGTTAAAAATCCCAGGATGGGAGGTGCATGCTGGGAGGCAAAGAGCATGGTCATCTATATTGAGAGCTTTGTGCCCTGCACTAAACAATATTAGAAAATAACCTTGTTAAGGAGGCGTAAAAACCCTGAAAATACACCACACATACTATAAGACGGGAGGATGTCAAAGAAGATAACGAAAACCCCGAAAAAGAAAGGGTTACCGGAGTACTTTGGCAGCTCTAGGAGGAGCAAACCGGGCCCTGAAATGGTGGCGCCTATCTCAAACCATGGATCGGATACAGAACACGACGGGGAAGAGGAGGAGAGTGACAACCCTGAGCTGATGCCGGTGAGGGTCAGGGACTTTAATCATTTATACACAGACCTCAAAACGCTGCTTCAAGCAGATATAAAGGAGCTAAAGAAGGAGGTGGGATCCCTGGGGGAGCGGACCGGCCAGGTGGAAAAGCAGCTGGACCTCACGACCAAAGCCACAAAAAAAGTGGAAAAAAAGACTACTGATCTCCAGCAACAAATAAATGAGATTAGAGAGCGCCAAGAGGATGCAGAAAACAGAGACCGGTGGAATAACGTGCGCATCAGAGGAGTCCCAGAGACAGAGGGAGACTGTGAGGGATATGTGCTACGCTGGCTGGAATCCCTGCTACCGGAGATACCGAGGGAAAGGCTGGAAATGGACCGCTGCCACCGGGCGTTACGGTCGAGGCCCCTTCAATCAGAACAACCTCGGGATTTAATAGTGCGGCTGCATTATTATGGCACTAGGGAAGCGGTGCTACGCAAAACCCGAGCCTTGAAAAAGAATGCTGTGACGTTCGAAACGCGTTGGATGGGTCTCTTGTCACATTAAAGTGCCCTTTTAATCATTTTTTCGTTTTGGGTCCTTCCTGCTCCGTTTTTGCTGGTGCGCTTTTTGGTCTCCCTTTTCCTGATAGGTGGGGGGAGAGGAAAGTCCAAGGTAGACAACAGGGTTAAGAGGAGGAGAAGGGGTAAGAAGGGAAAGGAAGGGTAGGAGTAAACTGTGAGGGGGAAGTTATATAGAAGATGCGAGGAAGTGAGGTGGAGGAAGAAGAGTGGGGCTAGGAAGGTAGGAGAAGGAAGGGGGAAGTTATGCAGGAGGTAGAGGGGACGGAGAGCGGAAGAGACGGGAGAGGTAGGAGTAGAGGGGATACTAGGGAGGTGAGAGTAGACAGCAGTGGCACGGGATCGGAGGTGGACGAGTAAAGACAGCAAGTGATGAGAGAGAGAGAGTGGTAGGTAGGGGCGGGGAGTAGCACGCAAGGAGAGGAGCACGGGACGGAGGTACAACGAAGAGAGAGAATAGAAAGAGCGGCAGGAGGGTGGCAGATGGGGGGGGGGGGGGAGCAGCCAAAAAGGAAAAAGAAAATGGTTAACCTAAACCAAGAAGGAGAGAGGGGTGTGAGGGGGGGGGGATGCCAGTATTTTCATTAAGCCCGGGGGGGGGAGGGGCTCCAAGTCGTAGATCACAGGAGGAAGAGGCAAGCAATACCAGAAGTTAAGGGGGTAGTTAAGTTTCGCATAGAATTAGCAGGGAAGTAGCGCTACGGTTAACAAAGGTTTGTTCAGTTATGTTCACAGGAAAGGCAGGGCAGGGGTATCAGGACAGAGACCTGCCTAGCAGCCCGCATGGACCTCGAGCCTGAGTCAGGTGACGCTCATACACTTGGCTCTGACGAAGTCCTAAATACTTAGATAAACTTTACCGGACACATCACCTGGCCCCGGCGCCTGTTAAAAAAAGAGGGGTAGCAATTCTCATGCACAATCGGCAGACACTACAAGTAGCCAAGACCTACGCAGATAAAGATGGTAGATACATTATAATAATAGGGGCCATCCAAGGTCAACTGCTGATGCTGGCGTCTGTATACGCTCCCAGCGAACACGCCCCAGAGTTCTTCGCACAATTCTTTAACTTGTTACACAGCAGAGCACAAGGCAATATCCTGTTAGCAGGGGACTTTAATAGAACGCTAGACCCAGACCTGGACAGATGCACGGGGACAAACCAACCTCAGAAACAGGACATACTAACAATCAACCAGGGGATGAGGGATTGCCAATTAGTGGATATCTGGAGGGAGCAGCACCCTATAGCGAGAGAATATACCTTCTTCTCCCACACCCACAACAGATACAGCAGGATAGATTACTTCCTGATATCGAACAGGGTGGTCCCAGTGGTCTCTCGCACAGGGATTTATGACATCTCTTGGTCAGACCACGCACCGATAGAGCTGCGGTGCACACTGAGTTTGCTGGACAGACCCGGAGCGAACTGGAAACTGAATGAGCTCCTACTGAAAAACCCGGTAACCGAACGGGAGGTAGGGGATAAATTAAAAGAATACTTTGAAATCAATGAGGGAAGTGTGTCCTCACATTCGACACTATGGGAAGCCCATAAGGCGACGATGAGAGGGATTTTGATGAATTTGGCCGCCAAAAAAAAGAGAGAGAAAGAGGCTAAGATAAAAGAGCTGAGGGAGAGACTGGCACAACTCTCAGAGAGAGACTGGCACAACTCTCAGAGGCCCACATCGCCCGTAAACAGGATGATATCCTGAAGGAGATATCGGACACCAAAATTAAACTCAATCTGTTGCTAACCTCCCAGGCCGAGAGAGAGTTGGCATGGTCAAGGCGTAAGTTTTACGAAAAAGCCAACAAGCCAGATACCTTACTTGCCAATAAGCTACGAAATAGGCTTCCAAATTACTGTATCGCATAGATTCGGACCCAGGGGGGGACCTTACCTCCAATCCTAGAATGATCTTGGAGGAGTTTAAACGTTATTATGAAACGCTCTATGATGGAGATAAAGTCAGCCACACACAACAAACAGGAGAGAGACTTAAAGTCTTTTTAAAAGAGGCACGATTTCCCAAATTGAGCAGAGGAGAGAGAGAAGCGCTACAGGGGGGCTTTACCTCAGAAGAACTAGCTGAGGTAATAAAGTCACTTAAGCCAGCCAAGGCTCCAGGTCCGGGTGGCTTCTCAAATCTATATTATAAAAAATACCTGAAAACTTTAGCCCCCCAACTTCTGAAATTATTCAATGAAATTCTCGCAGGGGCCTCCTTCCCAACTCAGATGCTCCAGGCTTCCATCTCACTGATCCATAAGACGGGTAAGGACCCGGCAGACTGTAAGAGCTACCGGCCCATCTCCCTGATTAATTCGGATGGTAAAATCTTCTCTAAACTTGTAGCTAACAGGGTGGGTATAGTCCTTCCCAGACTAATACACCCGGATCAGGTGGGGTTTATCGGAGGCAGGCAAGCGGCAGACAATTCCAGATGGATAATCGATCTGATTGATTTGGCCAAGAAACGTAATATCCCATCAATGGTATTGAATCTGGACGCGGAGAAGGCCTTCGATAGAATAGATTGGCCCTACCTGAGGGAGGCATTTAGAGAATTTGGCTTTGAAGGACGGATTCTAGAGGCCATCCTGGCATTATACAACGGCCCTACAGCTAGGGTCCGACACCAGGGCTTTCCCTCGGATCAATTTAAGATCTGTAGCGGCACAAGACAGGGATGCCCCCTGTCCCTGCTGTTATTCGCCCTGTGTGTCGAACCTCTAGCAGCGCATATTCGCCTAAGCCCCGATATCTCAGGGATAGAGGTAAAGGACCAAGCTCATAAAGTAGCGCTGTATACGGATGACGTGATCCTGACACTGTCTAAGCCCCTCACCTCCCTGCCTAATGTCTTTGAGATTTTGGGAAAATGTAATCAAATTTCCGGGTTCAAAATCAATCAGACCAATTCAGAAGCCCTCAACATAAATCTACCACGACCAGTAGAAAAATTGATAGAAATAAATTTCAATTTCAAATGGCAAGCCTCCTCTATCAAATACCTCGGGGTCTATATTACCAGAGATTATAATTCACTCTATAAAGCAAATTACCCGACATTGTTCAGGACTCTAAGGGAGGACCTCAGAGTATGGGCCGGTTATGGTATTTCATGGTTCGGGGGAATCCATAGTATTAAAATGAACCTCCTCCCTAGGGTGCTCTATCTCTTCCAGACCCTACCGGTACCGTTGGTTAACGCTGATGTCCTCTCCTTACAGTCTCGAATATTGAATTTTATTTGGAACAACAGAAGCCCGCGAATTGCGAAGAGCATATTAAAAAGGCCAGTCACAAAAGGGGGATTAGCGGTACCTTGCTTGTTGGCATATTACAAGGCAGCCCAATTGAGCCAAATTGTCCAGTGGCACTCAGACCCGTCCTTGCGGAGATGGGTGGCACTGGAGAGAGACTACTGTGCACCAGTTGAGCTGCACGATTTAATCTGGCTGCCCAAACGCTGTGGAAACACAATAAAGATGCGGCTGCAGGCCGTGGCGAACTCTCTGGCGGTATGGGAGAATTCCAAATTTAGACATACGCTTACCACCAAACATTCCCTGATGACCCCATTACTCAAGAATCCAGATTTCGCTCCGGGGATGCTTAGTAAAAACTATTTAATTTGGTTTCAGTCGGGTTATAAACGACTCAAAGATCTGGAGGGGAGTAAATTTATTAAAACATTTTTTTTTTGTGCAAATTAAATCAGAAAAAGGAGTAACAAACTCGGAACTATTTAGATACCTCCAGATCAGAGCTTTTTACAATAAATTCCCAATTCGACCCCCAAGAACGAATTTTGAGCAAATGTGTTCTAGAGGAACGGACACAAGGGGACTGACCTCTCGGATGTACATGGAAGTGATCTGTCCTGGAAAGACTGACGAGCCCTGACTCAACTACATGACGAGATGGGAGACTGACTTAGGGGAGACACTAGAAGACGAAGACTGGGATCATATCCTTCAGGCTGCAGCAAAAAGCTCGGTCTGTGCCACGTTAAAGGAGAACGCATTTAAGGTCCTCATGCGTTGGTATCATACCCCACTTAAACTATCTAAATTTGTTAAAGGGTATTCGCCGCTCTGCCCAAAGCAGTGTGGGGAATAAGCAGATTTAAAACATATGCTGTGGTCTTGCCCGAGGGTGGTCCCGATTTGGGAAAACATTAGGGAATGGTTACAGAGGATCCTAGACTTGGAGATCCCCCTGGATCCGTGGCTGTTCCTTTTGGGCAGGCGAATCCAGGGATTGCCAAAAGCGGCACACAAGCTGGTTGCACATTTCGCAACCGCCACCCGATGCGAGATCGCAGCAGTATGGAAACGAGATGAAATTCCAGTTATCCCCAAAATTCGGAATAGAATTTGGCACGTGTGCCAGATGGAACAGTTGACTAGTTGGGTCAACGACTCTGGCTCAAATTTCCTAAAAGTATGGGCGCCATGGATGGCCCAAACAGACATCCCAGGAGTAGAGGCCGACGCAATCCTGCATTAATAGAGTTGATTGCGTTCTCCGATGACGGGGCAAGACCCAGGCACTATCAATTAGGAGACAGGTAGGACAGGCCCCGAGACTAGATGACAGGGCAGTGAAGCCTCCAACCCTAGGAAGGATACAGCCGCAAGTATGAAATCAAGGATGCAACATCCATACAAGTTCAAGGCCGTCCCGCCCCAACCCCCCCGCCCCCCACTCTTTTCCTTTCTGTGTAAACCTACTGTTGTCTTGTCCAAGTCATATGGGTTAGGTTTGTCAAGTCCAGTGTGTAAATGTTGTGAGTCAAAGTTGACAATTGTTGGTGCTCTATCCCTGCACATACAGGAATGGAGGCTGTACTTATATGGGTAAGGTGATACCAAACTATGGAATGTAGCACATTGTATGCTCTGTAAAACCCAATAAAAACTGAAGTTGAAAAAAAAAAATCCCAGGATGTGCACACATGCAGCCGAGCTGGTCAGGAGACAGGAGTGGAATACTGAACTAGATTACTGCTATAATGTCTGTCTTTTTTTATACTGTCTGAAGCAGGGAAATACCCTGAAACTCTGGAGAGAGAACAGATTAATGTGAGGTCTGTTTTGCAAAGTACATGTGTTACGAACTGTTTTGTTTGCCATGCTGAAGACAAGGAATCTTGTTTTGTCTGCTGAAGAAAAGCTATTTTTGTTTTGTGTGCTGTATTTTTTTTAAGGCTAAATAAATAAGCCTTGTCAAGAAACCCGCGTGTGTAGTTGCATGTATGCTGCAACATATGGTGTCAGAAGTGCCGGGATTTTGAAAGGCTCCTGCAGTAAAAGTGCCACACACACACATACACACATACACACACGAATGAAAAAAATGGAAGAAATATTTAAAGAGTTTCTGTGCGAGCAGACCAGACAGCAGGGACTGTTAATGCAGGAGCAGGCCCAACTACTATTGCAGCAGCAAACCCAGCTCCTAACCCAGCAGCAAACAGCACAGGATGAGCGAATGGCCAAGCTGCTGACTCAATTCCAGGGGTCTGGCAGTCCAGAACTTGCAAACAAACCCCCGGTACTCCTGAGGAAAATGGCTCCAAACGAGGATCCAGAAGCTTTTTTACTGACATTTGAAAGGGTTGCCGAAGCTCATGGCTGGGCTGCAGATCGCTGGGCAACTGCTTTGGCCCCGCGCCTCATAGGAGAAGCCCAGGCCTCATATCGGGGCCTCCCTGCAGATCAGGCAATGGACTACCGACAAGTGAAAGCCGCCATACTGGATCGCTTACGTCTGACCCCAGAGACCTACCGGCAGCAGTTCCGGAACAAGAAGTACACCACTAAGATGAGACCCCGGGTCCTCGCTCAGCAGTTATTGGACTTATGTACGTGCTGAATATAACCCGAGGAGTGTACTAAGGAGGCAATTCTTGAGCAGGTGGTTTTGGAACAATTCCTACAAATAATAACCCCTTCCGCACGCTCGTGGGTAAAACGCCACGCTGCTGAAACCCTAGCTTTGGCGGTCCGACTCGTTGAGAACTTCCTTGGGGCTGAGGAGCAGGCGAGTGTCCTGGACCCGACGGATCCGACTTCACCGGCACCTGCGGACGCCCAAAGAGGGAGGTCGGATCAACGGGGAACCTATGGCCCTTCCACGCGCAACCGCCAAGTCCAACGGAAGGAGCAGTCGTTCCAGCACGGGCGGAGTCCAAATGCTGGTCCCCGCCGAGACCCTCATCCCCTTCCTGATGTCGGCTCGTCACAAAATGAGAAGAACTTCTGAGGATGTCACCCACAAGACCCACCAGATGCCTGGTATCCAGTATCCGGTCCAGCGGAGCGCAATCCACGGCCCCCTCCTGCGAGGGAACCCTCTCCATGTTCCGCCTATGGAGAACAAGGCCACCGGCAGGTGGACTGTCCACTAATGGATTGTTCATTCAGCAGGACCATTGCCTCGGCCTTCACTGGAGAAAATTACAAGCCATTGGCTACTTCCAGCCCAGGTTGGGGGAAAAAATGTCCAGGCCCTTGTAGATACGAGCTATGGTTAAACTCTGGTCTTACAGGAACTGTTACCGCCTAACGTGTGTTCTTTTGACTCCCCATGGAGTATAGAATGTATACACGGCAATGTAAAACGGTATCCGACGGCCAAAATCCGGCTACAGGTAAAAGGTCAGGAGGCCTACCTCGAAGTAGGAGTCGCTCCTTGGCTCCCTGCCCCCGTTGTGCTCGGCCGGGACTCTCCTTTCTTTTCGGACCTAATGGCTCCAGTCTCTCACGAGGAGTCTTATTCTATGGCTCAGGAGAACCCTGGCAAACTTTTCCCCTTCTCAGCAGACCTTTTTCCCAGTAGACACCGGGTTCAAAAGACTCGGAAGCAAAGACGCTCTGACAAACCGGACTGGTTTCAGAAATCTGGGTCTCCAAGGTGACCATTCTAGTAGCCAGAGGTTACAAGTGTTGGCTGGGGATGGCCAGAGGGAGGGGGATATGGGCCCTGGAAATTTACCAGACCTGTACCTCCTTAACTTTCGCCAGAGGCAAAGGGAAGACCCAGTCCTTGCTAGACAGTATGACAAGGTGGTGAAAATTGATGAGCAGATTTTACTTGCACAGGGGGTGATAGTATTCCCCCATTTTGAATTATCAAATGATATCCTGTACATGGTGAATAGGCAGACAGATATTGGTTCCCAAGGCGTTTGTTAAATCTGTGTTCACTCTAGCCTATACTGTCCCTTGGGGTGGTGACCTGGGCAGGGATAAAACATTGGACCGTATTTCGTCCCGATTCTATTGGCCAGGAATGCATAATGATATTGCTAAGTTATGTGCGGCATGTCCGGAGTGCCAGCTAACTAGTCCGAAGGGACAAAACCCAGCCCCTTTGGTTCCTCTACCCTTGGTGTCAGTTCCCTTTAAGAGGATTGGTGTAGACTTGGTAGGACCTCTAGAACTGTATGCGAAAGGACACAGGTTTATTCTTGTAATAGTTGACTATGCAACAAGATATCCTGAGGCGTTCCCCCTGAGAACAGCAACGACGAAGCAAGTAGCCAACAAGTTGTTAGAGCTGTTCTCACGGGTTGGACTTCCCCAGGTTAAGTTGACAGACTAAGGTACAAATTTTATGGCTAAACTGATGCAGGATGTCTTAAAATTACTAGAGGTCAAGTCTGTTTGGACATCGGTCTACCATTCACAGACTGAAAAATTGGTGGAAAGGTTTAACCGAGCTCTAAAAGGGATGCTGGGGAAATTTGTAGATTCAGAGAAGAGAGCCTGGGATGAACTTCTCCCTTTTCTGCTATTTGCAGTGCGGGAAGTTCCCCAGGCCTCCACGGGATTCTTGCCATTTGAACTGCTGTATGGCTGCCAACCCTGGGGTATCCTAGACCTCCTAAAGGAGTCCTGGGAGGAACAGCGGTCCCCTTCCAAGAATACCCTGCAATATGTACTAGACCTTAGGAAGCGCCTAGATGTGGTCGGCCATTTTGCTAGGGAGAATCTTAGATCAGCCCAGGACAGTCAGGAGAGACATTACAATCAGAATGCTCGCATGAGAGTGTTTAACCCGGGAGACTAGATGATGTTATTATTACCCAGTTGTGAGTGTAAACTCCTGGCCAAATGGCAGGGCCCATTCGAAGTTCTCCGCCGTACGGGTGATGTGGATTACGAGATCGCTCAACCAGGGTCCAGGAAGGGTAAACAAATTTACCATGTGAACTTGCTGAAACCCTGGAAGATGCAGCGGTCTCTATTCATCCACCCGGTGGAGGAGGAAACGGACTTGGGTCCTCAGCCCCCACGGGAGAACATCGTGGGTGACGATAAAATCCCAATGGGTAAACAGTTGTCCTCTGAACAAAAAGGGGACTTGTTAGCAATAATTACACAATTCCATGATGTTTTTTCTGATTTACCAGGGCAAACTAACTTAATTTCACATGCGATCGAGACAGCACCTGGGGTAAAAGTACGTTCCCGTCCTTATAGGTTGCCTGAAAGTCGTAGGGCCCTGGTAGAGAAGGAGGTACAAGAAATGTTACAGTTAGGAGTGATTGAGGAATCATGCATTGAGTGGTGTAGTCCACTAGTTATGGTCCCTAAACCCGATGTGTAGGTAAGATTTTGTGTGGATCTCCGAAAGGTCAATGCGGTATCCAAGTTTGACGCATATCCGATGTCAATGGTGGACGTGTTAATTGACGCCCTTGGTAACGCGGAATATATATCCACGCTAGACTTAACAAAAGGATACTGGCAAATACCCTTAGAGGAAAAGTCCAAGTGCAAAACAGCTTTTGCCACTCCCATGGGTTTATACCAGTTTGTGACAATGCCATTTGGACTGCATGGAGCCCCAGCCACATTTCAGAGACTCATGGATAAGGTGCTCAGACCCCATAGGAATTATGCCGCAGCCTACCTAGATGGCATTGTCATTTATAGTAAACACTGGCGGGCCCATCTAAATAGGCTGAAAGCAGTCCTCAAATCTCTAAGAGAGGCAGGGCTCACAGCCAACCCTAAGAAATGTGCCTTAGGTAAGGCAGAAACCAAATACTTAGGGTTTGCAGTGGGAGGTGGAAAAGTAAAGCCACTAGCCGACAAGGTAGTTGCCCTGAAAGAAGTTCTGACTGCCCAAACAAAAACACAGGTACGCTCTCTGCTGGGTTTAGCAGGATACTACCGGCGGTTCATCCCCAACTACTCGGAAGTGGCAGCCCCTTTAACGGACCTCACAAGAAAGTGTGCCCTACACAAGTGGTATGGTCAAGGGGGTGTCAGAGAGCCTTTGAGGACATAAAAAGGTGTCTATCAGAGGGTCCCGTCCTTAGAAGCCCAGACTTCAACAGGCCTTTTGTAGTGCAAACGGATGCATCAGAGATAGGGCTAGGGGCAGTGTTGTCACAATAATTTGAGGGAGTGGAACATCCGATCCTTTTCCTGAGTAGGAAATTGTTCCCGAGGGAAAAAAACTACTCAGTGATTGAGAAGAAGTGCCTTGCAGTAAAGTGGGCAATCAAGGCTTTAAGGCATTACCTGGCAGGAGTCCATTTTACTCTGGTGATGGACCATGCTCCACTGAAGTGTTAAATAGTATGAAAGATTCCAATGCTAGATTAACTAGGTGGTATATGGCCCTCCAACCCTTCTCATTTGAGATTCAGCACAGGCCGGGAAAAGAGAACGCAAATGCTGATTTCTTTCCTAGAGAAGGAGTGGATGGTCGGGCTTCAGCCATGCGTAGCCCCAGCCACACACTAACAGGGGAGGAATGTGACAGGGTAAATAAAAGCCACCAGCTATATGCCTGGCAGACTAAACATATGTCTGCAGTGCAGCAGTGAATAGGTAAACTTCAGCTGGGAAGCTCAGGCAACTAGTTGGATCCCAGCTGCCTAATCAAGGTGTGTTAAAAATCCCAGGATGTGCACACATGCAGCCGAGCTGGTCAGGAGACAGGAGTGGAATACTGAACTAGATTACTGCTATAAGGTCTGTCTTTTTGTATACTGTCTGAAGCAGGGAAATACCCTGAAACTCTGGAGAGAGAAAAGCTTGATGTGAGGTCTGTTTTGCAAAGTACATGTGTTACGAACTGTTTTGTTTGCTATGCTGAAGACAAGGAATTTTGTTTTATCTGCTGAAGAAAAGCTATTTTTGTTTTGTGTGCTGTATATATTTTAGGGCTAAATAAATAGGCCTTGTCAAGAAACCCGCGTGTGTAGTTTCATGTACGCTGCAACAAAGAGGCACAAGCTGCCTGATCTGTGGTGTTCAAAGGCCGTAAAGGGTAAAGTGCTCCAGGGTCCCGGCATCCGAATAAAGCTCTGGAATACAGGACAACAGCATGTAGCAGCAGGAGAGACTGCAGCATGTGTTTATGGGTGCATAGCACACTGCATATATGTTACAGACTGCAGCGTGTTTATGGGTGGTAGGGGGGTGGTTAGGTTGCACGTGGTAAGGTTGGATCAGCGGGAAGTGGGGTGGTGGTCAGATTGCACGTGGTAAGGATGGATCAGCAAACGGTGTGTTGGTGGTCGTCAGGTTGCACGTGGTAATGTTAGATCGGCGGGCAGTGGGGTAGTGGTCAGGTTGCATGTGGTAATGTTAGATCGGCGGGCAGTGGGGTAGTGGTCAGGTTGCACGTGGTAAGGTTGGATTAGCGGGCGGTGGGGTGGTGATCAGGTTGCACGTGGTTAGGTTGGATCAGCGGGCGGTGGGGTGGTGATCAGATTGCATGTGGTAAGGTTGGATTAGCGGGCGGTGGGGTGGTGATCAGGTTGCACGTGGTTAGGTTGGATTAGCGGGCGGTGGGGTGGTGATCAGGTTGCACGTGGTAAGGTTGGATTAGCGGGCGGTGGGGTGGTGATCAGATTGCACGTGGTAAGGTTGGATTAGCGGGCGGTGCGTTGGTGGTGATCAGGTTGCACGTGGTAAGGTTGGATTAGCAATGTGGTGGGGGAGGTGAGGTTGGGCTGTGGCTACAGCGGCCGGTCTGGTGATGTCCTTCCATTTTGGCCGGTGGTATTTGATATATCTTCTGCTAGGCTGATTACTGCCGGAGGGTTTATGCATCAGCATGACAATCTGATGTTGTGGGGATGGGGGGAAGTTATTTTAATACAAGCTGCAGCCATGTTACTGCAGCCTGGAGTCTTTGTTTATTTGGTTTGGGCATTGGGGTGGTTAAGGGAACTCCGGGTAATGCGAGACCTCCTAACATCATGTGCTTATAGGGGTGTGTAAGGCAGCTACGCACTTGGTACCAGTGAGCAGGTGTCAGCACATAATGCAGAGGGAGATAGTGACATACGCAAGGTCACAAGTACCTGACTCTGGGGACAGCCACCTAAACTCCCACAATGCCTGAGGGGTCACGAATTGATGGCAAAGCCTCCAAGCCGATGAAGAGAATAAGACTACCATACACAGCGCTGTGGGGATCGCAGGGTCTCCTTTTCTAGAGGAGAACTGGATTCTATTTCTGACTTTGCAATCAGGGACCAGCCTGTGTCAGACTCAGGAAAACATGTTTAGTTCAATCACTGGAATGGGAACAATCTGCCCCTAAAACAACCTGTTTTCTGTTAGAGGAGCAGCGTCTGCCAGGATGCATCGAGGATTAGGACTCTGTCCTTGTCATTAAGTTCTAGAAGCCCCACATTTTTTGTCAAAACGTTTCGCGGCTGCTCAGCCACAATCTGATGGGATTTTGTTGTTACATCTGTTGGATGGATGACAGGTACATGTGTGCCGTGTGCGCTTGTGGGTGTAATAGGAGGGGGGGGAGCAGTAAACGGCTCACCCAGATTTTACATCTCCCAAGTGGCACTACAATAACCGCTTCACACATTTAAAGCTAACAGTTAGAAAACAAAATAAGAGGAACTCATTTAAAGCTATAAAAGTAACCAAACACAAGATTAAACATACAAATACAGCATGAACAGAATGAAATGATACTGGAAGTATGGAATGTATTGTATGACTTTATTTATATAGCACCATTAATGTACATAGCATAAATAACCAATAATATAAATAACACATAAAGGGGAGAAGTGCTTAAGACATAGTAACATTTTGGAAAGTGAGTCCCTGCTCCGAAGAGTTTACAATCTAATTGGTTGGTAGGAAAGACGTATAGAGACAGTAAGAGGGCATTCTGGTAAGTGAGTCTGCAGGAGGCCAAGGTTTATGTATACAGTGAAAAACTATCACTCATAGAGCTACTCTATTCATATGCTTCCTTAAGCAGGTTTGTTTTGCATTGGGTCTTAAAGGTGGATAGAGAGGGTGCTAGTCGGGTATTGAGGAGAAGGGCATTCCAGAGGTGCGGGGCAGTCAGTGAGAAAGTTTTAAGGCGGGGGAGGGCTTTAGATACAAAAGGTGTTGAGAGAAGACATCCTTGAGCAGAACGAAAGAGTTGGGATGGTGCATAGTGAGAAATTAGGGCTGAGATATAAGGAGGGGCAGAAGAGTGTAAAGCTTTAAAAGTGAGGAGGAGAATTGCGTGTGAGATGCGGGATTTGATCGGAAGCCAGGAGAGTGATTTTAGCAGGGGAGACGCTGAGACAGATTTAGGGTTAGGGACGCTGAGACAGATTTAGGAAAGAAGAAAAGAAATGCCTGGGCGCTAACTCACTGGCATAAACAAAGACGTAGGAATAAAATCCAGGGGTACGCAGGGTGCCCCCAGGGAATAGGTCTCTTCCTGAGGCTCAACCCCACCAGGATCTATCCCGGATCCTCAATGCATGAAAAGAAACAAATAATAGGGGAGCACACAATGAACCGTATATAATGAGCACAAAATAACACAGACAGCGGAGGCTAAATTCTCCCAGATGTGGTGGATACCAGTCCCAGTGCTCAAGGGGCAGATTCCCCAGTCACAGCACTGACAGTGGTGCAAATGCAAATGGATGTGTATCTATATAAATGCATTGATGGGGTGAAATATGGACATATAAATATGTATATATATTACTCACACGGCCCTGTGTGAGTGCCAATCCTAAAATGGGTATCTTTCCTTGGGCTTCTTTGTAGAATGCCTGTGGTCTGGTCACAGTTCCTTCCTCTGTGTCCACATCTCAGGTGGGGGTCTTCACCTCTGTGTTATGTGCATAAATAATCCAACTCAGTAAAAGTGAATACATTTATTACATAACAAATAATAACTCCGCACATACACCATGGTATGGCCGCATCGGCACCTGCAGTGTCTGTTTACAGCTTAATACTCAGGATTAGTCCCAACTTCCGCGTCCGGATCCTGGGGTCGTGACCTCAGCTCTGGCAGATTCCCTACGGTGGCCATCTGCAGACAGTTCTAGAGCAACGCGTTTCGCCTTGTAACAAGGCTTCGTCAGGCTCAATAATTTTCCTCCGTTGAATGCCTACTCCTTGTAGTGTCACTGATCAGTTTGTAACTCACCTCACTTGTGTGTGTGACGTGTCAATTGCCCATTGGCTGAGCTCCGTCATCTGCATCCACCAACAGCAACCAGTTGCGAGCGCTGTGCACAGGCGCAGCAGGGAAATAGTAAACTTAGATGTATTCATATAATAACATGCTCATCCCACGCCCGCCCCCTCGCCTGGATATGCTTGCACATTATGAGTCGGATGAAATTGAGTTAGTGTCCATAGTTCCTGACGCAATGTCCAGGATGGTGCAATGATAATAAACCACAATGATTACAAATGCCAGCAGTCCTGTGTGTGTATGCTACACCTAACACTCATATATTAGTATGTGCGGTGCTAAATATACACAGTACTGAGGCACTATTGACAAATGACAAATAACCCACTATTTTAGGATGAAGATAAAAATGAAAATAATAATACAGAACTGGCTGTTAAAAACAATAACTCATCACTAGTACTTAGAGTCTCAGCGTATGATAATCTAGAAGAAAGAACATTCATTAGTGTTGAGATATGTCCATAATGTAGTTTCTGTGTACACTGCCACAATTGGAATTAAGATTATTCCATTGCTGATATACTAAAGAGTCCCTAAATTGTAATAATAATAAATAACATATAGTTTGGTTGGTCAAAAAGGAAGACACAAAGTGCCTTAGTCAGATACATTTCTAGTGCTAAAAAACAGTTGACATGGTTGATAATCTGTCATGCAGAAACGGCCACAGGAGGTTAAAGGCGGCCGCCACAGTATGTCCCATACCTGAGAATCGAATGATGGGAACAGAAGTGTGTTAAACATTTGAGTGTTTATTACACTGATAGATGTAACCCGGTTAAGGATGTAAACCACCCACCGGGGATTAGAATATATATAAAAGGATAGCGACTTGCAACGTAGTAAAAGCACAATGGAAAACAAATTTAAATAAATTTAAAAATGTGTAGCAGATCTGGGTGTGCTAAAATATTAGCTAAAATTTGCCATCTTAGTTGAATTATACTGATTCACTGGGACAAGACGTTACAAATATTAAAAAGACTAACCGTCATTTCTAGGAGGACCCATTTTGTTAGGTTGTCCAAGACTGGATATATTTAAAACAGCGAGGGGCGATGCGGCAGCAGCGCGGGGAGATGTGCCAGCAGGGGGGGAGGGGCGACAGGGAGAAGTGCCGGCAGCGGAGGGGAGGGGGGGGGGGAGATTTGCCAGCAGTGAGGGGGGATGTGGCAGCAGTGCGGGGAGGGAGCGGGGTTAGATGTGCCAGAAGCGAGAGGAGATGCGGTAGCAGCGCGAGGAAATGTGCCAGCAGCTTCCCAGGCGAAGCCGGGTACAAAAGCTAGTCTATACTATATTTCTAAGTTTGTTATTCCGTTTGTTTGTTTGTATGTCCGAAGCATCGAAATCTCACAAACGGCACGACGAAGCACAGCGAAACTTTTACTGGGCATTTTCCTGCGGATTTGTTGGTCAACGCAACTATTTTGAGCTTCCAATATGACTCACCTCCCAAATTATACACATTCTAAGTTTCCATCTGGTGTCCTGCAAAAATGTTAGAGCAGGAGGGGGGGCGTGGCTACCAAGGGAGGGGGCGTGTCCTTGGCTGGATCGATGATGTGTGTGTCTGTGTCTGATCTGAGATGTGCGGGGGAGATGTGTCAGCAGGGGGGGGGAGATGTACCAGCGGGGAGGAGGCAGGTAGATTTGTCGGCAGCGAGGGGAGATGCGGCAGCAGTGTGGGGAGATGTGCCATCTGTGTCCAATGCTGGTAATTTCTTTTTGCGATATCTCCTGTCCACCGCAATTTTTATTTCTTCCCCCTTCTGATAATAGAACAAAAAAACTGAGAACGCTCACTCTATAATGTTAGGGTGCTTCCTAAGGATAATAGCTTCCTAAGAAGCTAATGGCGTAAACGAATGAGAGAGAAAGGGGGAATATCCTTTTGATGGGTCCTATTGTAATCCCAGAGGGTGTACTCAGGTGTACTCAGTCTACTGATAAAGACTTGTAGGTACATATGCCTGTGTCTCTGCAACAAGGACATATCCCTATTTAAATAAACCAGCCTTACAGCTCTGAGAATCCAGCAGAGAGATAGTTAATTGCAGCCACTCAATTAACATGTCTGCACCTGGAATAATGAGAGCTCTATAAAAAGCCTCATGTGAGATACAGGAAAGAGATTCCTTAGCTCACATTTGGGCTGACAGAAGGAGAGCAGCGAAGCCTGCACACAGACACAGACTTGAGCACAAAGGCTGTGCTGAGATCAAGACACCCAGTCACCCAGAGACCTGGACACAGAGGACTCAGGAACCTGCCAGAGACTGGAGGGCCACCTGCTTAAGGTACCTCCTGAGACTTTGGGGTGATAGGGGAATGGGGATATCCCTCCAGTCCTGCAGGTAGGGTCTGGGGAAGAAAGTTAGCCCTTAAAAAGGGATAGGGGTTTGCTATTTTGTTGTTTTGCCTGGATAAAGGAGCAGGCTCAATAAAGCCAAGATACAGTATAATTTCACCCAAATCGGCCTCCATTATCTGTACCTCTGCAAACATCTCTTGCAATCTCATAGAGAAGCACACACGTTTCCCAGCCACACGTTTCCCAGCCACACGTGAGCACATCCACACGTGAGCACATCCACACGTGAGCACATGACAGCATCCAATCCGTTTCCCAGCCACACGTGAGGCACATCCACACGTGGCCACACGTTCACCTCCATCACAGCACACCACGTGAGGCCAGGCAGGATACACTGGAAGAAAACATTCTTCTTGAGGCACAGTGGAAGGTTCCCTTGAAATATTGTCTTATTTCTTCCAAATGTCTCCATCCCATCTTCATTCTCTTATTGATTACATTCAAACTTCCGATCCATTTTTACTTGCTGGCCAAGGTAGACATTGAGGCCTATGCAGTAAGGAGTGATAAGTCATTTTAAGAGCGCAAAGTGGCTCTTAAACTGCAGGGACCACCTGAGGGCCCCAGACCCCTGTGGGAACCACCCAAGGGCCCCCAGACACCTGTGGGGATGACCCGGGGACCACCAGACACCCGCGGGACCACCCGTAGACCCCATTGGGGCCTGCGGTGACCCACGAGCACCTGGAGGCCCACAGCGCCTAGCGCGGACAACCCGGAGAGCCCCAACCAACGCCGTGTGCACTCTC
>WSYH01002373.1:76135-88792 GCA_036426205.1 Ascaphus truei
GGGGGGGGGGGGGGGCACAGGATTGGTACTGCAGGCAAGCGGTGACCCCTGGACACCTGCGGGGACCACCCGAGGGCCACCGCCGGCCTATAGTATACTGTAATTCCTGTGCATCCAAAAAAAAATTAAGCTATTTGATGTATGTTAGGGGGGTATAGGGTTTTTTGGGGGCACAGGGGATGGGTGTGTTGTGTATTGCAATGTTTATTGGGGGCAATTGTCCCCAATAAACATGCTATTGTTTCTTAACCCCTTCATTGCCTTAGCGGATATCCACTAAGGTAATGAAGCTGCTTTTATTTATTTTTTAATAGTGTGCGGGAGCAGGGGGTCTTCTGAGCTGAACCGCATTGATTTCTGGCTCAGGGACCCCCTGCTTCCTGAGTTACAGGCCCCGGTAAGGGGCATCGGATGCCAGTGTCGCCGCCATTTCTATTGCATCCACGTCGTGTGACATGTAAACAATGGGATACTGGCACCCCATATCTGGGCCTGTAACTCGGGAAGCACGGGGTCCCCGAGGCTGAAATCAGTGCGATTCAGCTCAGGGGACCCCCTGCTCCCGCACACTATTAATAAAAATTACATTAATGCAGCTTCATTACCTTAGCGGATAGCCGCTATGCTAATGAATGATTGTTTATTGATATGTGTTTAAATATTAGTGTTGATGTGTAGGGGGTCTCCTGAGCTGAACCGCATTGGTTTCAGCCTCGGGGAGACCCCCTTACTTCATGAGATCCAGGCCCCGGTACGGCTCACGATGGTACACGATAACCCCCCGAAGGATTTAAATCTCCCGGTCACGTGACACGTGAGCTTTAAAAGCAAAGGTGACGGCACCCAATAAGGGGCCACATGATTCATTGAAACGTAGGGGGTCCCCGAGGCTGAAACAATGAGGTCAGACTTTTTTTTTTTTTTTCAGGAGGACCCACACTGACACCATTTACACTATCATTAAAATGGATATGTATACAGTACGATTGTCTGTAAGAGCCGTGCATGGAGATGCAGCATCCCCACGCAGTTCTTACAGGCTTTTTTTACCTATCAGCTATCGCGCTTTACAAGTTTAAGTGCGAAAGCGGGGAGGGGGGGGGGGATCAGCTCGCACAATCGGGCGAAACAAAATGCCCTGAACTTGTTAGTGAATCGCGCCTTTGGCTTCACTTTTTAACGGCCGAGCAACAAAATTCCAATCAGGCACAAAACTGCAGAGCTTAGTGCATAGCGGCCATAGTTTTAATTTCTTCTAGTTCTATTCCATTTATTTTGATATTTGCAGACTTGCCTCATTTGTTGAACATCACGTGGGTCTCTCGGAGATTCATACGGAGGCCACTGTCTTACTTGCTTTAGCGAGTTCTCCAATTTGTTGCTGGAGGTCTTCTGGACTTCTGGCCAAAGTGACAATGTCACCTGCAAATCGTAGTGACTCAAGTATTCACAAATATATATACAGTATATTTAAAGAAAGAGAGAGTCTGCAAAGAGATGGTACGTTAAGCTAACAGCGTTTATACAGTCACACAGTAACTGACTATTAGCAAGAGGAGGAAACAGTTATATGCAGTCCTGATATGTCACTTCTACTGATTTAGAAGCAAAATGTTAGTCTTCCTAAATAAAATGTAAATGTTAGAAGTGCTGATTTAATATACATATATGTACATTTGTTTAAGAGTTACACATTCTGCCTGCAGCCGTTTCATATATTGAGCATTTCACAATCTCAATCAACGGCAGCTGTTTTCATAATTAAGAAAGCTAAAAATAATTCTCCATCGTCCTGATGCCGCGTGTGAAGCTGTCCAATGTGTGCCTCCGAAAATGGAAATCTATGAAAGACAGCAGAAAGAATGATTTAAAGGCGTATGCTTTAAGCTCAACATATCACAGATGTGGCTGCACAGACAATCTCAGCACATTAAGCACATTCCCATCGTATTGTCCCTGCTCTCATTGTGGAATATGTCCCTTTGTGAGACGTTCACTAATGGGTGACAGATGGAAGAGCAGAGACTGAAGTCATGTATCCATGAAATGACTTACACTGTAACTTTCCTACTTTGAGGATTAGAAGGTTTATGGAAATGACTCCGCTTTGTTTTAGAAACCGTGCTATATTATCCAGTCACGCTGTGAAGAAGAATCTCAGAAGAGCTGAGCGACCTTTCGGAGGAGTGGTGGATGCAGGATAGTTACGATTGTCTGCACGAAAGTGTGTGAGCTGTTGTGTTGTCGAGCTGGGACATATTGTCATATTGGGACCCCCCCCACAGAGAACTAGGATATACGCTGTCACTCAGGGGTATAGAGATACAGCAGACAGTGAGACAATACCTGAGACCAGCCTAATAAATACTCTCCTATTAAAGGAACAACAACAACAAGACATGAAGAATGTATTCAGACCAGTATTTACATCTAACTGAGTTTAATACGGGGGTAGTAGATTGCTCTGTATAAGACAAGTCTTGCCAGTGAGAAGTTTATGAAGCGACAAAATAAATTACAAACAGCAGCATCTGTCAAATCTCCTGACTCCGGACCTCCTTAGAGCTGTGGGAAGGGAACAACCCCCAACCTGACCCCATTTCCCTGCCCATTAACAACACACAACACATGAAGTATCAGCGGTTCAATTCCCGCATGATGTCGTATAATTTATATATTATTATATTATTATCTTTATATCAGCGGTGCGCAAACTGGGGGATGCGCTAGGTTTTCTGGGAGGGGGTGCGGCAGTTATAGAGGTTCCACGCTCTCCCCCCAGGCATTCAAATTAAATGCGGGGTACCGGCGAGGCCTCTATAATACACTTCCCTTCCCGCCACGCGTCGTCCTGGTAACCCGGCGTCAAATGAGAGAGACTGTCCCACGGAAGAGTGTCTGCAGGGCTCTGGCCACCTTCCATCCCCTCCCTTAGGGGAGTGGCAGTGAGGACTATCCCACCTACTCTCTCAGGGAGAAGGGGAAGAGCTAGGATCAACCCTTGGGGCCCATGCCTGGGGGTTGAGTCCAGGGACCATCCTGAGGAGGGAACAAGAGAGTTGCACAGTTGTATGCTGATATCCTGTTGGTGTGAGAATAAATTTCCAGTTATTTTATATACTCCTGACTGAGATTGCAATCTATCTCCCGGTAACAGGCAGATCTCCCAGAGGGCGGGGGAAACACCGTTACACTACCGTTGGGTGTAACAGGGCCGACAGTCTCCCATAGGGCGGGGGAAACACCGTTCCACTCCCGGTAGGTAACAGGCAGATCTCAGAGGGCGGGGGAAACACCGTTACACTCCCGGTAACAGGCAGATCTCCCAGAGGGCGGGGGAAACACCGTTAACACTCACAGGGTAAACAGGCGATCTCCCAGAGGGCGGGGAGGGAAACACCGGTTACCTCCGGGTAACGGCAGATCTCCCAAGAGGGCGGGAAAACACCGTTAGCAACTCCCGTTGGTACAGGCCATTCTTTGCTCTCCAAGAGGCGGGGGAGAACACGTTTTAAAACTCCCGGTTAACAGGCAATCTCCCAGAGGGCGGGGGAAACACCGTTACACTCCGGTAACAGGCAGATCTCCCAGAGGGCGGGGGAAACACCGTTACACTCCCGGTAACAGGCAGATCTCCCAGAGGGCGGGGGAAACACCGTTACACACCCGGTAACAGGCAGATCTCCCAGAGGGCGGGGGAAACACCGTTACACACCCGGTAACAGGCAGATCTTCCAGAGGGCGGGGGAAACACCGTTACACTCCCGGTAACAGCAGATCTCCCAGCGGGCGGGGGGGAAACACCGTACACTCCCGGTAACAGGCAGATCCCCAGAGGGCGGGGGAAACACCTTACCCCCGGTAAAAGGCAGAGCTCCCAGAGGGCGGGGGAGGGGAAACACCGTTACACACCCGGGTAAACAGGCAGGCATCTCCCAGAGGGCGGGGGGAAAAAACCGTTACACTCCCGGTAAACAGGCAGATCACAGAGGGCGGGGGAAACACCGTTACACTCCCGGAACAGGCAGATTCTCCCAGAGGCGGGGGAAACAGCTACACTCCAGGGTAACAGAAAGATTACGTCCAGAGGGCGGGGGAGAAACACCGTTTACACTCCGGTAGGTAACAGGCAGATTCACAGAGGGCGGGGGAAACACCGTTACAATCACGGGTAAGGCAGATCTCCCAGAGGGCGGGGGGAAAACATCGGTACACTCCGGGTAACAGGCAGATCTCCCAGAGGGCGGGGGAAGGGAAACACGTTACACTCCCGGTAAAAGGCAGATCTCCCAGAGGGCGGGGAAACCACCGTACACTCCCGGGGGTAACAGGCAGATCTCCCAGAGGGCGGGGGAAAAAGACCGTTACACTCACGGTAACAGGCCAGATGCTCCTAGAGGGCGGGGGAAACCACCGTTACACTCCCGGTAAACAGGGCAGATCTCCAAGAGGGCGGGGGAAACACGTTACACTCCCGGGTAGGTCGGGGTTAACAGGCAGATCTCCCAGAGAGCGGGGACACACCGGTACACTCCGGTTAACAGGCAGATCTCCAGAGGGGGGAGAAACAAAGTTTTTTTTTAACTCCCGGTGGTGGTAACAGGCAGATCTCCCAGAGGGCGGGGGGAGGAGGAAAACACCGTTACACTCCCGGTAAACAGGCAGATCTCCGAGGAAGGCGGGGGGGAAACACGTTACACACCCGGTAAACAGGCAGGAGATCTCCCAGAGGCGGGGGAAAAACGTTACACTCCCGGTTAACAGGCAGACCCCAGTAGGGCGGGGGAGGAAACACCGATTACCTACCGGCGTGTACAGCAGATCCCCGAGGAGGGGGGCAGGAAAGGGGAAAAACGTTACACTACCGGGTAACATGCAGATCTCCCAGAGGGCGGGGGGTAGGATAAACACCGTCTGGACAGCAGATCAGGAGACACGTCCTCGATAACAGGCAGATCTCCCAGAGGAGGAGGGGAAGGGAGGGGGGAAAACACCGTACTACACGGAGTAACGCAGATCTCCCAGAGGGCGGGGAAAACACCGTTACTCCCGTGGTTAACAGGCAAGATCTCCCGGCGGGGGGAGGGGGGAAGGAAACCCGTAACTCCCGGTAACAGGCGATCGGCTACCAGAGGGGGGGGGGATAGGAGGAAACACGTTACATCCCGGTAACAGGCAGATCTCCCAGAGGGTGGGGGAAACACGGTTACACACCCGGTAACAGGCAGATCTCCCAGAGGGTGGGGGAAACACCGCTACATACAGAATAGTGGCAAGGGAGTTGAAAGAGTAAATTATATCCGGTCTAACGTCTGCTAACAATAAACAAATCTATAAAGAAATAAGATCCTGGGACCTTCTCATTTCTCTTACACACCTCTCTAGGTGACCCCTAATCACATCTTTTGGTTGAAAATATCACCTCTATGCTGAACGACACACAAATGTACCTTTCAACCCTGACCTTACACCTGCTAACAGACAAAGTTTATGAATGTCTCTGGAATATAATCTGCCCTACTACCTCCTTCCACATTTGTATTGGAAATCCGATATTCACCCAGTAGCCCATAGCACGCTGCCTAGGGGTCCACACTGATTCCTCTCTCGCATTCTCCTCTCATATTCAAAACGTTTCTCTAAAACTTGTCGCTTTTTCTCCGGCAATATCACAAAGATACGTCCTTTCCTCTGTTCTCAACGGCCAAACTCTGAATCAGGCCATCATTCTCTCACTTCTCGATACTGCAAACCTCCTGCTTGTCCGGCCTTCTCCCTCTCACATGGTTCCCTACAATCTATCTAAATGCTGCTTGCCAGAATCATCTTACTCTTTCCTAAAAATCTGGTCCTCAGCGGTCTCCCTGCTGAAATACCCTCTCCTGGACTCCGATATTAAATCGCGTATTCTCACACTCAATTTACTGACCATTCTTTAAAGCTTACATTCTTCTGCCACCCTCATTAATCTCAGCCCTAATTCTCGCTATTTTGCACCATCAGACTCTTGCGTTCTTATCAAGGGATGCTTCTTCGTACCCCCTTTGTATCTAAAGACTCTCTCCCGCCTCGAAACACTTTTCACTTTCTGCCCACACACCCTCTGGAATGCCCGTGTCCCTTCACTATACCCGATTAGCCCCCTCGCTATCACCTTTAAGACCCACCTTAAGACACCATCTGCTTAAAGAAGCTATGAGTAGCACTGGATAATCATGGACAGCATGGACACAAGCTTGGCCCCTGCAGACGCACTTACTAGTATTCCCTCCTACTGTCTCTGTACGTTCTCCCTACCTACCAATGAGATTGTAAGCTCCTCGGAGCAGGCGACCTTCCTTAATGTTAGTTTACAGTATGTTAAGCAACTATTCCATGGATCTGGTATTTATATTTGTTATTTATATGATTACCACATGTATTACTACTGTGAAGCGCTATGTACATTTTATGGCGCTATACAAATAAAGACATACATACATACGAGGAAGTAAATGGTTTATTGATACATTGAGTAACATAAGTACAAACCTTACCTATAAGGTGATGTTTCTGTGTGATGACTGCCCCCCCCCCCCCTGTTTTTCTTTCTTTCTGTACCCAATGTATAAAATACTGTAATAAAAAGAAAGTTAAAAAAAAAATGGTTGTGTCTGATGTTTAAATAGATTAATGTTTAATTGTAAGATATAAATGAGATGGTCATGATGGAATCCACATTAAAAGCTGAAATCCTGTCTGCTCCGTAGTGGAGACTGTCACAATATTTCTTTGTCTCAAAAGATTGTTTTATAAAACCAATAGAAATGATATAATATAGAAATTATATTATGGTAAAGAACACAAGTGAATTATTATCATAAAAATGAGTGAGGGTCTGTGTTTCTGTAGGAACGGGACATCTTGCTGTGATATAAAGGGTTAAGAAAATGAGGACACAGCTGCTGAAAATAATTAAAATCCCTCCGTTCTGGAAAGGAATTTGCTTAAAAGACTCATCTTCTAATTTTGTATTTGTTCAGCGCTACAGGAGATTGATTAATTTCACAAAGCTAATTTAAGTTTATTTTCTGGATGTATTAAATCCCTGTGAGCTGTGCGTAGAAGTATCCCGTCTCGGTCCCGAAGGAGGAGAATAAAGAGGCCTGCTTTCTCCCGGAGGACAGTGTACACAGCACTCAGGTGGGTCGTGCTGGAAGGCTGTCAGTTCTTCAAATTAGAAATGTATTGAACATGATCTCAAAATATTCTCTACATAAAGAGTAATGCCAAACAAAGCGAGAGGAATGAATGGGTGCAGTAGTTCTTGGGATCCGTTCACAAAACACTATGTAGTGGAACGCTATATATATGGCCACGGCAAAAAGCTCCATATGTACCACACTAAAGGAGAACGCATATAAGGTCCTAATGCGGTGGTACCTCACCCCAATGAAATTAGCCAAGTTCGTGCCTGGATCCTCCTCACTATGCCCCCGGCAGTGCGGAGGATCGGCCGATCTGTTACATATGCTGTGGTCTTGCCCGCGGATCTCCCCACTATGGGAAGAAATTAGACATTGGATACAGAGAGTCTTCGACCTCACTATTCCCACAGACCCATGGCTATTCCTCTTGAATAGACCACTAACGGGCCTGTCCAAAGCAAACAATAAACTAATAGCACATTTTGCAATAGCCACACGGAGCGAGATCGCAGCACTATGGAAACGCCCCGAAATTCCAAGTATCCCAAAGATTCGAAATCGATTGTGGTTTATCTGCCAGATGAAAAAGTTGACGAGTCTAGTTAACGAC
The DNA here is from genome assembly GCA_036426205.1 of Ascaphus truei. Lineage (NCBI taxonomy): Eukaryota > Metazoa > Chordata > Amphibia > Anura > Ascaphidae > Ascaphus > Ascaphus truei. The sequence continues at coordinate 83,933 of WSYH01002373.1, forward strand.
ACTGGCACCAATTATCTCAAAGTATGGACGCCTTGGCTGGCGCAGACGGATATCCCCGGGGTTGAGAAGAACACAATCTGGCTGTGATAGATGAAGGTGCGTTCTCCTTTAGGAGCGGAAACTCAGCTCACGACGACTACACAGACAAATAGACAGAACGCCTACAGAGGTGTTAAACTGGAGAGGACGCAACCCACAAAGAACCTTACTAGGAGCGGTGAAGAGACCTAGCACGAGTCGATGCTCCTCTTCCGGCCGCGCCACCCCTTTACCCCCTTCCTACCCACCTCCCTTTTTTTTTTTTTTTTTTTATTATTATTTTTTTTTTTTTTTCTTTATTGATTTTGTGTTTGTCAATTTGAATCAATCGTACTATGTGAATTATGTTATTATCTTTATTGCTAGTCTACCCAAAACAATCCGGTCGAGTAGGGCCCGAAAAACCGGGATATGTCTCACAAGCTGACATACGGTACTGTCTATAGCGGAGATTAACACTAAAAATGAATGTAATGTATACTGTATTCTGTATCACTTGTTTGGAAAAATGCAATAAAATTTAAGTTACAAAAAAAAAAAACACTATGTAGTACTGTTGTAGGGTTTTTATCAGGCCTGTCCTAGGGAGCATTTTGTGTGCGTTCATGACCCTGTGAAGGACTTGTGACGCGGCTCTCGCTGGTGATGTATAGGTTTTCTGTTTTACTGCTCTTTATTTTATAAACTGTCTGACCCTACACATGTAGCAAGACTTAGGGGCATATTCTGTAAGGTGTGATAAGCGCAGGTGACGTGCTATCGCATAAAAAGACCACGGACTTTAATGGGGCTTTTCCTTTTTCCGATGTTCTGGCGTCGGGGTACTCTGCGGCTGCTCCAGCACCAGAGGATAAACTCTGTAAGGTTCTGATCCGGAAGCATGGACCCCCACAGGCCGGCCACAGCAGACACCTGTAGTGCGGCAGGCTTCTGCTTTTTTTGGCCGCGACTTGCTACATCTGTATGTCATTCTTGTAATCCTTTTGAACGCCTTTTGTAATATTAAATCTAAAATGTAAGTATTGTCTTTGAGATGTAACTGTACCTGTTACCTTTTGAAGAGATTTCCCTCATTTTCAGACAGGTTTTGCTAAACTGGGTTTTTGTTTAGTTTGCACATCTTCCTATTAAACTGGGGCGGGGACTTGCTAGGTTAAAGCAGCAGTCCAAGCTGCCTACTATTATAAATGTATTTATTTATTTTTTGGGGTGTGCCAGAGCCTGTTTCAGAAGAGGAAGGGTATGTGACTTTGTAAATGGTTGCCATAGAAACAGAAAATGCTTGTTGCTTTAGAATACATTAAAAATGTCATCCACAGTTGTTAAAAATAAAAATAAATGCTACATGTATTTTCTCATAGTACTCAGCTGATTTATTTAAAAACAGAAATCCTGGTGGTGGCAGTGTAATTGGGGTGTCGTGTGACCTTTTTAAGGGTGTGACTTAGTGCTGTGTGGGAAGGCTAGTTGTTGTTAACCCATTTCACACACGTGCACAGTAGTACTGTAAGCGTGTACAGTAAGTGAGTCCGTCATGTAAAGTAAATACATTTCTCCCAATAAGTAGTGTGGCAAACGGCTCCTTTGTGTAGCGCTGCCGTTTGTCCAGGCTGTTCGTGACACAGTCTTCTAGGGTTTAGTTTGTAGAAAAGGAGGACAAACACGTATATAGACACAATAGGCACTCAGCCCTCAAACTTCAGCGGTTTATTTTTCCACTAGTGACACTAAACATTTCAAACACCGTCACTTTAAGAAACAAAAGAAATCATAAATTAAACACCTTCTCCTCTTTGGAGACTGACTATACCACTCCGGCCCTTTCTAACCGAGCTGCCAGCTAAGCTGGCTGACAGCTCCAAAACATGCACTATCACAGAGGTTCCAAACTCCAGTCCTCAAGGACCACTAACAGTGCAGGTTTTAAGGATACCCCTGCTAGAGCACAGTGTCACGGTTGTGCTCACCACAAACCTGGGTCCGACCGCGTGGCTGAGGTGGGGTTGTAAAAGCACCGACCTTAGACCGCGCAGGCTGATCCGGATTGCGCAGTTCGTAGTCGTACGTAGCAGGGTCAGGACTGGAGAAGGCAGCATCGTCAGTGGACAAGCCAGGGTCAGGACTGGAGACATCAGGGTAAACGTTGTTCAAGCAGGAGTTCAGCAACAGGTAGTCAGGAGTTCCCCACTTCAGCTTAGGAGCGCGGGAGTGGACTCTGCGCGTGGGGTGACCATGGCCCATAGTACTGGTCTCAGGAAGTGATAGGTAGACTGGAGTGGGCACACCGCCTGGCAGCAGTGGTAGATCAGTGCTTCAGCGCAAGAGTTGTTAGCGGGCTGGAGAATCCTCCGCTTCAGCGCAGGAACCAGGACACGGCCTCTGCAATAGAGAATGACCAGCAGGCCCCAGGAACCAGGGAGCTTAAGACAACACTGGGGAAACCTCCACTTCAGCACAGGAGACAGGAACAGACCACTGCGTGACACTAGCAGCCGGTCTCAGGAAACAAGGAGCTGAAGTCAACAAGGAGAGTACTCCGCTTCAGCACAGGAGACAGGAACTGACCGCTGCGTGAGACTAGCAGCCGGTCTCAGGAAACAGGGAGCTGAAGTCAACAAGTAGAGTACTCCGCTTCAGCACAGGAGACAGGAACAGAACTCTGCGTGAACTACGGAATAGAGAGACTAGAGAGATTAGAACACAACAGAGCCAAGCCATAGGGCTTGTGGCAGAACACTTGTGAAAACCAGGAAGGGTTATGCTCGGCAGAGAAGGATTGTGGGGATGCAGTACTTAAAGGCCAGCGGGCCAATCCCCGGAGGAGGGTGTGAAGGCACTGCTCCAAAGAGTGAGTACAAGGCTAGGTTGCAGTGATAGCTAGCACAGCTGCAGTAGATACCAGAGGGAGTGTTCCAGGACTGCACAGGTCTGTGAGGCAAGGTAAGCAGTAAACTGAGGTGTGGATTCCTTACACACAGGTGGTTCAGTCAAAATGATTGGGCCACCTGTGCTAATGAGAGGCTATCCTTAAATCCTGCACTGTTAGCGGTCCTTGAGGACTGGAGTTGGGGACCTCTGTTTCCTATCATATACAGTACAACAAAACAGTCTTTAAACCCTGCAGAATATGATGTAATCCTTTCCTGCTATTGTAGGAGATTCCTATCCCAGGGTCTCTGTGTAGCTCCAACAGCAATCAGGAACGCCGTGTCCAGTCTGTGGAAAATGTTTATCCTGGGTGGGGGTCCCAACTGGTCCCAGCAGCCATGCTTCCTGCAGGGCTGGGGAACCAGAACAGCCAGGGCCCTTCCTGGCTTGGAGAAAATCAATCTCTCCCCTTGCTGGGGAAAAGCAGTCTCTCTTGTGCAGGGTACTTCCTGCCTTTTTAAACATTCCGTTAAGAGTGCTGTCTTAATTAGTACCAGGTGCAGCAAGCTCCCATAGAGGAATTTAACCTCTTGTACACTGGAACCTACACTGGCGACACACTTTATTCGAGCTTGGCTAGTCCCACGAATTCGGGTATACCCGGGTGTATTGAGGTTTGTGACTGTTTTCTGCCCGAGTGCATTGAGTTATTTTCCAAGCAGGGATTGAAGCATTTTATTCCCTCTGGCTGCAATACTGCACAGTATATATATATAAACTGCATTACAATTCATGAATTTATGCCATCTGGTAGACACGCGAAGCATTGCAGCCTATTAAATCCTAATCATTATCATTTAACAGATCAGCCGCCCATCAGCCAGGCATGAACCCAGGCTGGGAAGGCAAATGCAACGGGGCTTGTCAGAGGTCAGGAGTGGCGCATTCCAGGTATCTGCCAGGTACATACCGGGTATTTGCTCGAATAAAGTGTGTCGGTGCAGTATCCACTCCGCTAGCTCTCTAGTCCATAAGGACAGTGACTCAGTTACAGAAGTTACACCAGTGTTTTTCAATCAGGGTTCCAAGGAACCCTTGAGTTCCCCGGGCATCTCTAAAGGGTTGCCTGCAATTTTCTGTTCATTTGAAAATTGTATCAAATACGGAATGATTTACAATGCATCTGATCATAGAGTTGCTGTTAGAGATGGTTGGGGGTTCCTCAAAATTCCACTTAGGGTTCCTTAACCAAAAAAAGGTTGGAAACCACTGTAAATACACAGTAAATATGCACCCACCCGGTGATATTCCGAGCACATGAAGTTATGCACATTGCAAATATCGGCAAAACCTGCTTTGGTTTAATAGGAATTCCTTTAAAGAATTATACATGTTAATGCATCCTGGAAAATATAACAATTGTGGGACAATTGAAGGGGGAAGAAAAATATGGAAAATGTCCAGTGGATGTAGTGAAGAAATGTTTTTTGCTTTAGTTTCTCAAGTGAATATAAAAAGTTTGCAGACACAACACTGACACCTGAGCCGGTGGGACAGGTTTTAGGGAGGACAATAGTGTGGTGGTTACGGTATTGGACTCGGGCCACCCTCAGACACCCTCTGTGCCTAGCATGCAACTGGATAATTCCTCTTCTTCAAAGAGCATTAGAAAATGTTCTGCCTGGATTACATCCCAGAGGTGGCGGAAGGATGCTTTCGAGGTATAATTATATCAAATGTTTTGAAATGTAAAGTTTATGTATAACTGTAACATGTGATTATAGCATTGTAATCAGTAGGACACTGTCACACAATATATCACTTGACAGATGCTTAGGAATTGACCAGAGATACAAATCTCTTGGTCCTCCTTCAGTGGTCCTGCTGCAGTGGTCCTCCTTCAGTGGTCCTGCTGCAGTGGTCCTGCTGCAGTGGTCCTGCTGCAGTGGTCCT
>WSYH01002374.1:0-59508 GCA_036426205.1 Ascaphus truei
GATTCATCCAAAGTGCACAATTATGTGTATGTGAGGGTATGCAGCTCAACAATTGTGCCACGAATAACAAGCCGACATAAGGAAAACACAGGCTGCGCAATTAGAGGATTAGCTCCGTGGCATTAGAACTCGCCCTATCTAAAAGTGCCCAAATCAGTGATCCGTCGGTCCGCATGGCTGGAGCACCCAATTACCATAAAAACACACTGGCTATTGAGATAAGTCTGTTGGGGTGAAGGATAAACAACTCACGGTTTTCTGTGAAGGTCCCAGGAACAGCGTGCTTCAGTCCGGAAAGAGGAATAGCAAAAAATAGGTACATGCTGAGCACTGCGTTTAAATTAGGGCTGAATGGAGGCTAGTATAAATAAAAATGCTTTATTGAAAGTGCATAATAGCAAAAAAAGTAGACCAGGTCCTCGGACGCGCTTCTCGCCAAATGGCACTTTATCAATCTTTGGTAAAGCGCCATTTGGCGAGAAATGTGTCAAAGGATCTGGTCTACTTTTTTTGCTATTATGCACTTTCAATAAAGCATTTTTATTTATACTAGCCTCCAGCCCTATGTTCAACTCAGTGCTCAGCATCTACCTATTTTTTTACTAATTCACAAGGGGTGTTGTGCCCAGGGCACTTAGAAAGGATACTGTTGGGTTTTAGGAACGATCGCCCAGTTCCTTTGTGACTTATAACTTTAAACCACACCTTGCACAGGTACTCTCTCTCTCTTGCCGTCATGCTGGTCCCTGCTCTGCTACAGTACCTTGTTGTTTTATCTACCGGGCTCCTCAGGACAGGTCTCTCTTTTCCCTTTCTCTTGTGGGTCACCCTTTCAGCTCCTTCCTCCCTGCCTGTGTATCTCCACACTCCTGTTGCCATGATGCCCCAGCTCCTCAGGGTCAAATGGTCTAATTAGTTTCTTCTGCTCTAAGCCATTGGCCAGAGAGTATGCCCATGAATACACTTGACATTGTGGTGTGCAGAGTGGGTTAACTCCTTATATCCACCTGGGGCAGCATGTATACTTAAATGTATACTAAGGGTGTTACACTCACCCCCTGCCAGTAACATTGATGTCCTCAACAATTCCACAGTGATTTCATACATAACAACAACAAAAACATAATAATAATAATAATAAGATACAAACATTTCTATCTAACACCTGATTCCTATCTAGGCAATCATAGTGTCAAGATTCCCTACTGCAGTCATTTCTTTAGACCTACAGGGGCACGCAGAGGAGTCAATTTTAGGCCCAGGACTGGAAAGAAATAGAATCTTCTATGTGGCCATCTTAGCTTAGGGTTTATAAACTCCACCCTGTCTGCTAGTTCTTTGCTTGTCAATGTTTTGTTCACGTAGCAGTCTTCTGGCTATACTCTGATCCCTTGCACTTTGTCTCTACCGGTTTACCTTTATATGGCATCTGCAGATCTTACAGGTACCTTTTTGATTTTGTCTTGTTATTTCCATTGTACTTCTTGCCCCCTGTTCTTTTGTAGTTCCCTGGCTACCATTGCTTTTGCATGTAGCACAGCAGATCTTGCAATTTTGTTTTGTACTCCCATTCCCTTTTTTCCCCCCCCCCCCCCCCACCGATTATCTGACCTTCTGTAGCTACCATAGCTTTTGATGTAGCTCTGCACATTTGAAGATTCAATTTTGTTTTACCAGGTGAATTACTTTAGTGATAACATTAAACCCTATCAGTTTTTACTTATTCCAGTCTCGTCTTTTGTGGGTTTCAATGTTATTTTCAAGGGATCCATACATCCTAATAAATAGAGGCAGATGATGGTGTATACTTGCCATTCCCACATAGCGAATTATTGGTACACCACCAAGTACCACATCTTCAAGGTTCACCTGGGTCATACTCCTTGGGGGCCACCCATTTACTGCACTAATCACCGGCACTTCAGTTGATACCCCGGGAGAATCATATGTCAATCTAATGGGTGGCCTAGTCTCTCTTTTAGGGTTGGGATAGTATAGAATTGGTTCTACTGGCACTTCTTCCAATTCCTAATTGCCCTCTGTTTTTGAGTATGGCCCTGGGTCTGCTCCTTCAACCTGTTGTTTCTTCCACCATCTTCAGAAGTTTTATCATTCTCTACATATTTCACTACAGGAAGGGGGGTCTAGAGGGATACATTTGTCAGCTTCAGGGTCCACCTCGGCTCTGGTAGCAAGCGGGGGCCCGCATGGTGACTCACACAGTATTGGAAGTGTGTCTTGTTGAGGCTCAGAGTTGTTAGAGTCCATAATATAAATAGTCTAACAGTCTTTCCCCTCCATGCTCACCTTTACTCAACGACACATCACTCCCTCTTTGTGAGGGGGCAACAGAGGAGTTTTGGTGTTTCTTCAAACTCCTATCCAGCCACTTACTCTGCTTTATATTCCCTGGAAGATTAGGTGTCTCATCATAAAGGGGGCATCTCACCAGATGTCCAATAGGCAAAATTGCGGTGGAGCAGTCTTCATTCCCTCTGTTGGCGGAGTCAGGCAGTTCAGTAGTGAGTCTATAGGCTTCCCCTAACTGCGCTTAAAGCCTTTGTACATACTGCATATGTCGTGGGCAATGTCCCATCTATAGACATGCCAAAACATAGATCCACGGGCAATCTGGCTTCACGTCCGAATATAAGGCCTCGGACATGGTCAAAAAGACAGTGCTGAGGCGCGCTGAGCTGCGCTGAGGGGAAACATTATCCCTTTCAGCGCGGCTTTAGACGGCGCTTCCGCACGTTTCTGCAGGCGTGTGGAAATGCAGGAGACAGGCAAGTTTAAATTTTGCCGCTCATGTAAGCGCAGGGCCGGTCACGTGACTGCCAGAAGCCAATGGCGTGGCACGCTAGCCCCGCCAACCGATCCGCCTCCAGGCCCGCCTCCCAAAAGCCTCCCACCCGGCACACAAGCGCGCTCGCTGACGCTCATGCAGGGACAAGAAAAATCTCCTGCTTGAGCAGGAGAGCATGAGCGTCAGCGCTGCCCAGCGCTGCTCCCTGCACCATATCCCAGGCCTAAGGGAGTAGTACCCTGTGGCTTCATTATGGGTATTGTTGTAGGCATTTACTAAGTGGTGTACATGTTGATTCCATTTACCTTTTTCACTGGTATAGAGCCCCCAACAAATTCAGTAACATTCTGTTAACCTTCTCAGATTAAAGGTCCCCTTGTGGGTGGCATCATCTGAACTTCTTAATACCACATAAAATCAGTAGTTGTCTTATAAGATGACTCAAAGTCCCTTCCTTGATCAGAATTGAGTCTGCCAGGTAACCCATAATGTTTTTCCCACAGTATTTTAAGTGGGAGCACCAACTGTTTGGTGATGAAATGGGGGGTGGGGGCTTCTTAACAACCCAGAATAACACTCCACTCTTCATGACCAGATTAGGCCATTGTCTTAGTAAGAGAGGGACATCAGGGTGCACTTTTCTGATGGAGGAAATGGGTTATCTCTTAATTAACATAGAAATATTATCTCTTATTTCAGAATTGAGCTGTTGTGCTTCTCTAAGATCTTGGCGATGTAGCCAAGCTAGCCCTGTAGAAATTAGATCAGTCGGATAATTCTACGTTGTAAGTATAGAAGTATGACGTATTCCCAGGCTTTCCACTACCTGGTCAATGTTGACAGAAGTCACACATTTGGGGTCTCAATCTTTTTACACATGGCCACATTCCTGTTGCCATGATCTCCTCCCATTGATTATTTGGTTTCCTGGTGTCCCAGTGGATCCTGGATAGGGCATCCACATCGATTGTCTGTTTACCAGGTCGATACTTTAGACTGAAATTATACATGGCCAACGCAGCTAACCAGTTGTGTCTCATGTCCAAGGAAAGGCTATACTGTAGGCAAAGTGGGTTATTATATTTATGGACCACAAATGATGCTCCATAGAGGTAATCATGCAGCTTGTCCACAATGGCCCATGTTAATGCCAGGAGTTCAAGTTTTTGGACTGGGTAATTCCTTTCTGTTTGAGCAAGACCCCAACTTAAGAACACAACAATATTTCAGGGTGTTCTTGATGCAGTACCGTTCGCAGTCTCTCCAGGCTAGCGTCCATATGTAGTATATAAGGTTTCTGTGGGTCAGCAAAGGCTAATATGGGGGCATTGGTGAGATGGGCTTTGATTTCTTGGAATGCTCCATCGCATTTTGGGATCCATCTTTCTCCAAAAGGTTCTGAAGATCTGAAATAATCTTGGCCACTGGTGCCTTTTGTCTAACTAAATCTGCAGATGGAGGATAGCCTGTGGTTAGCTGAGTCACAGGCTGTATTATGGCTGAGAAGTTATTCACAAACTCTTATAGTACCCACAAAATTTCAAGAAAGATCTCAACTCAGGTAGTTGCCTCGGTGATGGTCAGGATGCTATGCCCTCCAGTTTTGAAGGGTCTGTGGCAACTCCTTTTTGAGAGACGATGTGTCCCACATATGTAACTGATGTCCTGCAAAACTGACATTTGTCTAGAGACAACCTCAACCCACGTTCTCTCAACCAGTCCTGCATTATTATCAGACGAGTCTCATGTTCCTCTAAAGTCCTCCCAAAGACTTTAAGGCCATCCAGGTAGACTAGCATCTCCAGAAGGTTCCTATCCCTGACTACTCGTTCAACTAGTCTCAGAAAAGTGGCAGACACCCCTAACTCTCATTGGGGCATATGTACAAAAAAAAGAGTGATTTTTAAGCATTTTGCCTGCTTGTATCAGTGAGCAATATGGGTAGTAGTTATATAGGACATTGTTTTTCAACCAGGGTTCCTAGGAACCCTTGGATTCCCAGGCATCCCTGAAGGGTTTCATGCAATTTTCTGGTCATTTGAAAATTGTATCAAATACAGAAGAATTTGCAATGCATCTAACCACAGAGTCGCTATTAGAGATGGTTCGGGGTTCCTCAGAATTTCACTGAGGGTTCCTTTACCAAAAAATGTTGGAAACCACTGATATAGGGGAACAGTAGAATGCATACAGAATGCAATTAAGGGATTTATCACATTTTATGCCTCAAGCTATTATTTTCCCCACCTACAGTAAGATGTGTAAACTATATCTCAAATGGAAAATATTTGGTAAGAAAAACATTGCATGTGGCTTATGGTGCACGATTTGGGAGCTTGAAACATAGGACATAATGTACTTAATATTTTTGTGAGTCAAGGGTCAATGTAAATCTTTTCCCAACCCTACTTAATTTACTAAATACATGAATAACCTTTTTATTTTATCTTTTTAATACCACTAAGGCAGTGATTCCCATGAGGGGGTTTGTAGGCAGACGCTCACAGAGGTATGCAAGGGAAACTGGTTATGGTGAAATTAAATAAGGCTTTTATTGCGCCTGCTTCCTTAACATCAGGAAAGCATCCAAACAAGGGGTAAACATAGCTTCTATTCACTTGGGAGTATTTCTAGTGAAATACTATGCAGTATAACTCCCTTTAGATAAGCATGTCTCCCAGCCCCAAACATATATCATGAAATGAACAGATAAAAAAAGTCTTATAAATGAAAGTCTTATCTGTTCCTTGTGGTTGGAGGGAAAGTCTTCTCTGTTCCTGGGTTGCTACTTTTCCTCAGGTTTGGTCAGCATTCAGGTTTAGCAGTTCCCCCTGTATCTTGAAAGCAGCACTGCTGTTTCTTCTGGCAGGCTCAAGACATCTGTCCCCATGTCAGTCTCACAAGTTGTGAGAGTCAGGAACAATCTCACTTCCTGTCTCAAAAGACAGGCTTTTCTAAGAAGCTAATCAGGCAGGTGGTGTTGGATAATTGACTACCAGCAGTTAACCACCACCACACCGCTGGATTAGAGGCACATTACCTGAACAGGGATAACTCCCCTGTTACAGAATTCGAAAGGTGTCTCCAAGGGATTAGATCCCAAAAAATATGCAATGTCGTATATAGTGAGAGCCTGAGCCTGTGTGTGGACTGCGCACTTAATAAGAACCCATTCTGCACCTTAGTGTGGATGGCATAGCTATTAATTACAGCAGGAGCTTCCAAAGTCGCTCCCCAGAATGTTTTGCATCCACAATGGCAAGGCATTGTGGGGCGTGACTTTGGAAGCTCAGCCAGTAATTGACAGCTTCACCAGCCATGCTGTCTGCACACAATGAGCTGCAGTTTGGGAGTTTATTAAGCATGTGTTCACTGCACAAGCTCAGGAAACTATACTGCCTACAATCAGACAAACAGTTGTAATGGTGTTTTCCCACCTCCAATCGCAGATAGGGACCATTACTGGGTGTATGGTGCATATACCTGCTGGCAGCAGGAGGGCTGAGTCATCCGCGATGACTTGGGGACACAGGATCAGGCTTCTGGGGTTCATATCCCACATAATACTTAGCAGTGCAGCGCCTCCATCTGCTGTAGGCTCCAGGGAAATGGAGATGATCTCCCATGGTAAAACTGTACCTCTCCCCCCCAGTTAGATCACACACCAGTCCGGAGGTATATTGCAAACAGGAACGTTTTATTACTACTCTTCTGCAGTAACAGGTACTGAGCAGTCTTCTGCCAGATACAGTCAGTCAGTACTCACTGAAGATGGTCCCTGGACCGCCACCACTATAGGCTTAGGGCACCTGCAGGCGTCCTAGCTCTTCCCCACCTCCCTAGCGGAGGCAGAGGTATTGGTCCACACTCACTTCTCCCCGTAGGGAAGAGCACATGGGTTGGCCCCAATCTCATGCTCCCAGTCGTGTGACCTGCCTTCCTCAGAGGGAAGGAACAATCTCCAAATTTACGGCGGTCCTGCCCTTAAGTATAGCCAGAGGACGAGCACCCCGTTGTCCCAGCTACAACAGGATGTATCACCCCCTGCTGTCACTCAAGTGCAGTACCAAAGATGAAAGGGAAATCTCCATACCAACTACTGGCAAGCCTGTAAATACCCGGGTTTACTGCCAGCCCATTGGGTAGAATAGTAGCCAAGGGATACCCTGCTACACAGTATTGTTAGCAATAATCTGATGAGTAGGCAATACGATTTATCAATTAGTTTAATATTTTCTAGCGAGGTACACTGTGTAAAATAGATTGACAACTAGTGCGCTACGGTGTTCGAGGTATCCCAGCTGTGTATAAGTCCCCAACATTCTGTTTCTCCTACTGAGCACAGCATAGTGGATATACATTTCTCGTTTTCCCTTTGCAAAGGCATACTTTCACTATAAAAAGGAAAAGTAGAACCCCAGGACACACCTTTTTAAAAGCCAGGGAACAAAGTAAAGCTGAAAAAGCTTCCCTGGTAGTGTCTCATTTCTGCCAGTTTCCTAATAGGGAGGGTAGAGATATGAAAAACATTCAAGAACTCAGTAGCTGAGACAACACTGAATTTGCAGAAGTGGAAGAAGCCTTTCATGCTTTTTCCTGATGCACATACTTGATATGACCAAACAGCAAAGTACCTTCTGCTGCAACCACTCATCCAGCAAGTAATGGAGGAAGCGCATGTAAGGAAAAGTAAAAGTGGAAGATACCATTCCCTTGAAAGAGGAGGTAAGCCCTAGAAGATGAAGTGAGAGGGGTCGTGTGGTTGGCTGAGGCGTGGGCATTACTTTTAATGATGAACGATGCAATGGAAGGATTTAATTAAAAACAAAAATAAATGTGAGTGCCCGAGTACTGCGTTCAATATTTCAAGCTAATACATTTTTAAAAGTTCAAACATATGCTCATCCCATGTGGCTTCCCTTTTTCAGCTGAATGGACAAGGGATTTAACCCATGAATAGGCTTTTAACTTTCTGGGCAAGTTCCCTGAGACATGTCAGAGAAAACCTGAAATACTGAAGTGTTAGATAAATCATGCTGTCCATTATTTTATGTCAGGTTTTCCCCATCTGTTTCATTGTATTTATCATGCAGATGCAAACTCAATAGATTCATTCTCAAATGTGCGATGCAAATGTAAAATATGAAACCTTTTCACCCAAATTTCCCATTTAGTTTCAGTTCTGTCTTCTCAAATTTCGATTTGATATCTGCTTAAAACCATGCACAAAATATGGATATCATACAGGACGCCTATAAGCTCATATTGAACCCCCAAAATAACCACAACATATATATAAGCATATAAGTGTCACAGAGGAGTGCTACTGAGCATGGCAATATTTTTTAAAACCAGAGACAGAACATGAAACACAGACAGAGCTCAGTGCACATCCAGTGAAACTTATACACGATACAGTGCCTAAATATATATGTATAGATATCTATTAAATAAAATGGTCTTTTAGTTTAACATTTTGGCCAAAGTGTTGTAAGCCCTTGAGCCACTACACGGCAGACCACATCTCAAGGGTACCTACCACTAATATAAATTCTTAATAACCTGTGCATTACCAGGAAGAATGATTTATAATAAATCTGTCAAAATTAGTTGCATAGTTGCAAGTCTGATTGTAGCTCTTATTAACCTGTACATTACCAGGACAAGCACTCTGTATTAGATTTGTCACAATCATACTGCAAGCAAGCAAGTTCCCCTGAGTGGGAGATGCGATGGAGTGAGCTTTTAACCATTTAAATGTGGGAGGGGGTGAGCTTCAATTAGGTAGGGGGAGCCACCCTCCAGTCAGCTAAGACCAGCTGAACAAGAATTGTAAAACATACAGGACACCTACAAGCTCATATTGAACGCCCAAAATAACCACAACATATATAGCACTCCTCTGTGACACTTATATGCTTATATATATGTTGAGGTTATTTTGGGGGTTCAATATGAGCTTGTAGGTGTCCTGTATGTTTTACAATTCTTGTTCTGTCTCTGGTTTTAAACAAAATATGGATACAATGGTTGGAAAAGTGAAAAACACCTCTAACTATATAGTGTAGGGTAAAAACAAACACAGTCAAGGAGGCAAGACAGTATTGGAAAGTAGAGATATGCAAATATGTCCGGTTCTCTTTGCTAAAGAAATGTGCAAGTCGTTGAAACAATGAAGTGAAGGCGGTTTGTTGATTTGCAGCGTCATATTTACCAGGGGAGCGCAAACGTTTGGAGCTGCCCCCCTCTGCCTGCTCCCCCAGGTGCTCGTGCCCCCCTTACTTTTTTACCGACGTCACATAACCCCGTTGCCATAGTGATGGGCATCAAATGACGCCACGGGCGACGCGGCACAACACGGCTTCTGAATCCCGGTAAGTAGGTTAAAGAGGCCTTGCACAATCCCCTAGCATCTTCTTGGGGAAGAGCGCGGGACCTCTGCAACCGCTGCACCCCCCTCAATAAAACCCCCCAGTTTGCGCACTCCTGATACTATTCATAATACATATGTATTGCAAAATGTTTGCAATATTCACCAAAAATAATCAATATTCACCTTCTTTTTTCACAAAATGTTTGCAAACGTTGTATGTACTGTATGTATATCTTTATTTATATAGTGTCATTAATGTACATAGCGCTTCACAGCAGTAATACACGTGACATAATCATATAAATAACAAATAATACAACACATAATGGGAAGAAGTGCTTTCAGTCATAAAAGTGACATTTAGGACAAGGAGTCCCTGATCTGAAGAGCTTACAATCTAATCTTTTTGTGAAGCTTCTTTTTAAGTCACATATTCGTGGCTGGCAATTGGTGGCAAAGTTTTTATATGTTTGCAACTTTTTGTCCACAAACTTGTGCGAAGGTTTCTCACACTGGTGATTCTCACACCGGATCATCTAGCATGCGCCAGTCTCTATACCACTATACATTTCGTACACTGCCTGGGGATTCCATGCGAGTCACGTGGGAGCACCATTGAGTTATTTTGTGTTTACAAATGTTTCAGAGACAATTATGTTCCTTTATGTTCTACAGCAGTCATTTGCTCCACCTAGTGGTCCAGTGTTGTATAACAAGAAGTAATTGACACATTTATCATTTTGTGAACTACATATAATTGTAATTATTTGCTCTACGATACCCTAGCACCAATCTTTCTTCAGATGTCCACATGCTCGACACCTGGTCAGTTTGACACTTTAATGCATACCTTGTTATATTGTAATCCCATACTTCCTTTCATTTTACTTATCTATTAGAAACACTTGAACCAGATCCCATTCCTTTGATCCCACAAAGCTCTGTGTGGCAGTTTCACCTAAGTATAGCATAATTGCACTTTTAATGATTTGTTTTAATTCCTAGCAGGTATAAGTACGCATTTTTTTGCACATCTCTACCATTCTGGGAAATTTGGTATAAAAATGCGGGAGATTTTGAAAACACCCGCTTATATTGGGATGGTCGGAATTATTTTCAGGGAGACAGCAGATAAATTATACTTTATTCAAACAAAAACTAGGGAGTCTCCCTATATACAACAGTGAAGTGGACCAGAGTTGTATGTGTTGATTGGCAAATATAATATAATATGTTAAACCTCAGTATTTTAACTCCTTTTTATCTCTTCAAGCCAATATGGCTTTGGTTAGCCAAATCCTGCAACAGGTCTGCAGAAAATGCCCATAAGAAACACTTGCCAACAAAGAAAACCAGCAGAGCATTGCTTTATTAATTCATTCTCAAGATAGAACGGCAAAGCATTGTGCTCTTAAATTCCCCCCTCAAGCAACAACCACGTTTTTTTTTAACTCTTTCTCTACAAGAGTCTTTACGATGACTGCTGCATAACAGTGTACTATGCTGTGATTTGGGCATCAGGGGTGACGAGGCGTTGCAAGTATGCACAGTCCTTCTATATTGTGGTATTAACTGAAATTAAGATTGCTAAATCCCTCCCTACTGAGGTAACATATAAATCAGACAACACTATTCAACTATTCAAGACAATGGGAGTTGATGCTGGAACAAGTGCAATAACTCGTACCGGCACTTGATGCATGTGCCCAAGTTGGAGATGTTAGGTAATTTGTCTTGCAGCAAACTTCTTAAACACACAAATGAGGCAGGTTTCACCTGTAGGCAGACAGTACCTACCCAGGTCTGGTTCGCCCAAGTGAGGGATTGATCCCCAGATGATGTCACTGCAAATCTCCTCTTAGTTGTTCCTGACTCCTCATAACGGGACCTCACTCTAATAACCCCAGTCTAGGTCAATCACCCCTTGTTTGCCGTCTTGGAAGGGACTAGATACGGGAGTTAATCCCTGTATGGTCACACATGGATTTACTGCCCCTAGGTAGCCTTTACAGCTACTAAGAGTATATAATTTTTTTACATGTGTTCATGATGTTTACGATGGAATTAATTCTTCGGTGGTGGGGGGTTTGTGTTTAATACCAAGCCCTTTAGTGCCACAGGGGCCTTTCAAGACATTTATTTACAAATGGATGGTAGCCACTCCAATGTCAAAGGGGCTTAATCATTTTGCTGCCAAAGGATACTGTAATTATTTATATTACATAACCCTATGTAGGAAACGTATGCTATATGGATTCAGAGTTTTGCCATTAAAGGAAAAAAACTACATTTATTGCCAAACTCCCACAGATAAGTAACACAATTATAGTGTATCTGTAATTCTTTGGTATTCAAGGAAAGAGGAATACAGTATTACTCTGATGGACATACACAGAGATAGTCCTCTTCATGAGTGCATTTCCAATTGTTTTTAAATGTTGTTTTAGTAAAGATTTTTGCCCTATGGTTGCTATCCATTTCTTTTTTCATATGGATTATGAGGCAAGATCTCTTCATTCAGTGTAACGTGTGCTGAAGATATTAATGTGCTATATCTTGAGTTTTTTTCTATCAATATTGTTCCACTAAACCAGGGTGTGTTTCCACTGTGTGTTAAGCACTAATTGGTGTCTGGATTTAAGGTTTACTGGAGAATATCTACTGTAATATAGTACTTTCACAGCTATATCCAATACTTACCTAGTTAAGGTATCCCAGAGAATACATCCTAGGAGGCAAAATCTGATAAGGTTGCTTCACTGTGTGGGAATTGTACACTAAGGTGATTAAAGGAATGCAGTTTTCTATAATATATTGAAGCACGTGTATTGTTGTTATTTCCCTTCCCATATATTCACTGGGGAATAATGACATCGGTTAAAAGGATCCAAGCGCCAAAGAGTACTATTTCTGTGTATGTCACTCAAGGAGGTTTTTTGAACAGGCCTTCAGGTCTTCTGGGCTGCAGGACACTGGACAATCTAGTTCCAGGGTGGGCAACCCTGTCGCCATTCGCCACTTGTGGCGAATTGGCAGGGAAACTGTGAACAAGGCGGCCGGGACTCCCTGGGGTTGGGGGGGGGGGGGGGGGGGGGTTGTTCTAACGCTTCGCTAACAGGGGCAGGGTATATTGGTATGGCGGCACCAGGCTTAAATCCTGTATGAAAGCAGACTGCAGGGGAGGTTCGCCATCAAGCAGCCCTGACCGGAAACTTCCTTTCTGCTGCTACTTAAGAGCGCCCTCTCCCCTTGCTGCCCTGCTCTGACTCAAGAGATTCACTACAAGACAAGTAGTGCGGGATGGGATGACTGTGAGATATTTGAGGGCTGGAATAATGTTGAGGTTGGCTGGATGATGTTAGGGGCTGGGGAAGTGAGGGGGCTGCGTGCAGAAAGTGAGGTGGGGGCTGGCGCGAGAATGTGAGGGGGCTGGGAGAAATTGTGAGGGGGGCTGGGAGAAATTAGGGGGCCTGGGAGAAAGTGAGGGGCTGGGAGAAATGAGGGTGGGCTGGGAGAAAATGTGATGGGGCTGGAAGATTGGGGGGGCTGGGAGAGATGTGAGGGGGGCTGGGAGAGATGTGAGTGGGCTGGGAGAGATTTGAGGGGGGCTGGGATTGATGTTGTGGGAGGGCTGGAGAGATGTGAGTGGGCTTGGGGAGAAATGTTAGGGGGTCCTGGGAGAAATGGGAGGGGGCTGAGAGAGATGTGAGTGGGCTGGGAGAGATGTGTGAGTGGGGGCTGGATAGATGTTTGAGGAGGTCTGGGAGAGATGTGTTGAGGAAGGGCTTGGAGAGATGTTGGGAGGAGGGCTGGGAGAATTTGTGGAGGATGCTGGGAGAAATGTAGGGTGGCTGGGAGAGATGTGAGGGGGCTGGGAGAGTATTAGGGGGCTGGGATAGATGTCGAAGGGGGGCGGGGAGAGATGTGAGGGGGGGGCTCTGAGGATGTGTAGGGGCTTAGAGAGAATGTGAGGGGCTGGGAGAGATGTTGAGGGGGGCTGTGAGATTGTTTGATGGGGCTGGGAATATGTTTGAGGAGTGGCTTGGAGAGATGTGTGGGAGTGCTGGGAGATGTGTGAGATCGGGAAATGTGAGGGGGCTGGGAGAAATGTGAGGGGGGCTGGGAGAGATGTGTGAGGGGGCTAGAGAGATGTGAGGGGGGGTCTGTGGATAGTATGTGTGAGGGGGGCTGGAGAGATTTTGTGGAGGAGGTGCTTGGAGAGATTGGTGAGGAAGGCTGTGAGAAAATTTTAGGGGGGCTGGGATAATTGAGGGGGGCTGGATAACTGTGAGGGGGGCTGGAGAGATGTGAGGGGGGCTGGGAGAGATGTGAGGGGGCTGAGAGAGATTTAGGGTGGCTGAGGAGATGTGATGGGCTGGAGAGATTGTGGTGAGGGGCTGGGGAGATATGTGAGGGGGCTGGGAGATGTGAGGGGGCCTTGGGAGAATGTGAGGGGGCTGGGAGAGTATGTGAGGGGCTGGTATAAATGTGATGGGCTTGGAGAAATGGAGGGGGGCTGGGGATATGTGGGGGGGCTGGGGAGTGTGTGAGGGTGTGCTGGGAGAGATGTGTGAGGGGGGGCTGTGAGAGATGGTAGTGGGCTGGGATAGGGGATGTGAGGGGGGCTGGGAGAGATGTGAGGGGGGCTGGAGAAGAATTGTGAGGGGGGCTGGGAGAGATGTGGAGGGGAGCTGGGAGAGTGTGAGGGGCTGGAGATATTGTGAGGGGGGCCTGGGAGAGATTAGTGGGCTGGGAGAGATGTGAGGGGGGTCTGGGAGATGTGATGGGGGCTGGGAAAATGTTAGGGATTTAGGGAGATGCTGTGAGGGCCCGGGGAGTGATGTGAAGGGGGAACTGGGAGAATATGTGAGGGTGCTGGGAGTGATGTGTAGGGGACGGGAGTAGATGTGCGTGACTGGGAGTGATTTGAGGGACTGGGAGAGATGTGAGGGGGCTGGGAGATGAATGTGCGGGGGCTGGGACAGCAATGTTAGGGTGCTGGAGAATATTGCTGGGGGGCTGGCGCGCTGTATCAGTGGTTGGGAGAGCTTGAGGGGGCTGGGATTGTGTGAGGTGGCTGGGAGTGAATGTGAGGGGGCTGGGAGAAATGTGAGGGGGGCTGGGAGAGATGTGAGGGGGCTGGGAGAAATGTGAGGGGGGGGCTGGGAGAGATGTGAGGGAGTTATGGAGAGATGTGAGGGCACTGGGAGTGATGTGAGGGGGGTGGGAGAGATGTGAGGGGGCTGGGAGAGATGTGAGGGGGGCTGGGAGAGATGTGAGGGAGTTAGGGAGAGATGTGAGGGCACTGGGAGTGATGTGAGGGGGTCTGGTAGTGATGTGAGGGGACTGGGAGAGATGTGAGGGCTGGGAGAGATGTGAGGGGGCGGGAAATGTGATGGGGTTTAGGGGAGATGTGCGGGAGGCTGTGGCGCCCTGTAGGGGGCTGGCGTGCTGTGCGGGTCCCTGTTGCGCGCTGATCGGGGGTTCGTCGCTATGTGCGGGGGGCTGGGCGACCCTGTGCGGGGGGCTTGTAGTGCTTGAGGGCCCTGGCGGTCTGTGCGGGGGCTCTTCGCCCTGTTTCAGGGCCTGGGATGAGTAGAACTGGGAGAGATGTGAGGGGCTGAGAAATGTGAGGGGGGCTGGGAATATTGAGGTGCTGGGAGAGATGTGAGTCGGTTCGGGAGAGATTTATGGGGCTGGGAGTGAAATTGTAGGACTGGGAGAGATGTGAGGGGGGCTGGGGAATGTGAGGGGGGGCTGGGAGAGAGATGTTGAGGGGGCTGAGAGATGTAAGGGGCTGGGAGAGATTGAGGGGGGCTGGGAGAGATGTCTAGGAAGAGAATGTGAGGCACTGGGAGTGAATGTTGAGGGGGGGACTGGGGAAGATGTGAGGGGGGCTGGGAGAGATGTGAGGGGGTTAGGGAGAGATGTGAGGGGCCTGGGAGAGATGTGTGAGGGGGGCTGGGAGAGATGTGAGATGTGAGGGGGGCTGGTAGAGATGTGTGAGGGGGGCTGGGAGAGATGTGAGGGGGGCTGGTAGAGATGTGAGGGGGCTGGGAGAGATGTGTGAGGGGGGCTGGGAGAGATGTGAGATGTGAGGGGGGCTGGTAGAGATGTGAGGGGGCTGGGAGTGATGTGAGGGGGGCTCTGGTCTCTTCCCACCCCCCACATGCTGTCCTGTTCAACTGAATAAAAACATTAAAAAAAACATAAGTATAATACATAAACACAAAACATCTCCCCCCCTGTCTCTCACACCCCCCCCCTGGCTCTCTCTCTCTACCCCCCCCCCCCTGTTTCCCTTCCCCCTCCCCCCCTGGTGAGAGATAATCTGTTACTAAAAATTTTGAATCCCACCACTGGGGTGGGGGGGGGGGGGTGCTTGATGATGGGGAAGATCAAGGGTGCTGGGGGAGATGATGAGGGGGGGTTAAATGAGATGGTGATGAGGGTGGGTTAAATGAGATGGTGATGAGGGGGGGTTAAATAAGATGGTGATGAGGGGGGGTTAAATGAGATGGTGATGAGGGGGGGTTAAATAAGATGGTGATGAGGGAGGGTTAAATGAGATGGTGAAGAGGGGGGGTTAAATGAGATGGTGATGAGGGGGGGTTAAATGAGATGGTGAAGAGGGGGGGTTAAATGAGATGGTGATGGGGGGGTTAAATGAGATGGTGATGATGAGGGGGTGAGGAGATGATGAGGAGGGTAGTGGTGGTGGCGTGAGAGGAGGATGAGGGGGGGTTGAGGTCTGGGGGCTGTTCTATAGAGGGCGCGCTTGCTGCGCTGTGCGCGTGCGTGGCAGTTATAGTTGGCTGAGGTTAGCAGCCTTTCAATAATGGTTTTACGCCGCTACCACCACTGAAATGTGTGTGTGTGTGTGTGTGTGTGTGTGTGTGTGTGTACTGTATGTACAATGTTAATAAATAATTTATTAAAGCATTTCTTTATTTATTTCAAACGTATTTATAACACACACACACACACACACACACACACACACACACAGTGGTACCGGCGTAAAACCATTATTGAAAGGCTGCTAACCTCAGCCAACTATAACT
Source organism: Ascaphus truei (assembly GCA_036426205.1). Classification (NCBI taxonomy): domain Eukaryota; kingdom Metazoa; phylum Chordata; class Amphibia; order Anura; family Ascaphidae; genus Ascaphus; species Ascaphus truei. Next base: position 16,244 of record WSYH01002374.1, read on the forward strand.
GCCACGCACGCGCACAGCGCACCAACACACACACACACACACACACACACACACACACACACAGTACCTCACCTCACTCACAGCATACACACAAAAAGCATGTGTCACGTGCACGCACGTTCGCACAGGCACGCACGGGCTCACACACTATAGAACGGGCCTGGGAATTTATAAACTTGTGCAAACTGTGTGTGTTTAAAATTTTCGCATGCACAACATAATACCTCAATTTTTATATTGTGTGGCTATTTTCACTTCTAATTCACCTCACCTGTGGCTACATTGAAAAATAGGTTGCCCACCCCTGATCTAGTTGATCAGTATTGTATTATGCAAATTTGTGTCACTGTAAGAAAGTCCTTTTGAGCGCTAGAGTTGTGTTTATTTGATTTTTGTCATCTATTACTCTGATGGACTTTTACCCTCTCTCATCTTGGGAAGGTGAGATTCCTGTGCTACCATTGCCATCAGAAAGTCTCGCAGGACTAATGATTGAGCATTTGAATATCTATGTTTGTGAGATTTCCACATTTGCATACTAAAATTGCATAAGCATGGATTTGCATAACAAGAACAAAATACAGATGCAGCGGCCGTTTTCCGAACATTTCACGGAGCCGTTTTTGGAAACTCTGCTGTATTTCACGCGGCATTCACTCGTTATTCTTCCGTGAATGCTGCCGTGAATTCCACCAATCACACCTGTAATCTTCTACTGTTAGAGGATTTGTGAATGGCTAAGGAGCCTCAGAAAGGACATCTTTCCCATGTACAGTATACAGCATGAGCTCGTAACGTTAATCTTCAAATTACTTACAGTTAGGTCTGGAAATAATTGGACACTGATACAAGTTTTGCTATTTCGGCTGTGTACCAAAACAAATTCAAGTTAAAGTTAAATGATGAATATGGGATTAAAGTGCAGTCTATCAGCTTTAATTTGAGGGTATTCACATCCAAATTGGAGAAAGGGTTTAGGAATTACATCTCTTTAATATGTAGCCCTCTCTTTTTCAAGGGACCAAAAGTAATTGGACAATTGACTCAAAAGCTGTTTCATGGACAGGTGTGGGCTATCCATTCGTTATTTCATCATCAATTAAGCAGGTAAAAGGTCTGGAGTTGATTCCAGGTGTGGCATTCGTATTTGGAAGCTGTTGCTGTGAACCCACAACATGCGGTCAAAGGAGCTCTCAATGCAAGTGAAACAGGGCATCCTTAGGCTGCAAAAAAAAGAAAATCCATCAGAGAGATAGCAGGAACATTAGGAGTGGCCAAATCAACAGTTTGGTTCATTCTGAGAAAAAAAGAACGCACTGGTGAGCTCTGCAACACAAAAAGGCCTGGACGCCCACGGAAGACAACAGTGGTGGATGATCGTAGGATCCTTTCCATGGTAAAGAAAAACCCCTTCACAACATCCAGCCAAGTGAAGAACACTCTCCAGGAGGTAGGCATATCATTATCCAAGTCTACCATAAAGAGAAGACTTCACGACAGCAAGTACAGAGGGTTCACCACAAGGTACAAACCATTCATAAGCCTCAAGAATAGAAAGGCCAGATTAGACTTTGCCAAACAATATCTATAAAAGCCAGCCCAGTGCTGGAACAGCATTCTTTGGACAGATGAAACTAAGATCAACCTGTACCAGAATGATGTGAAGAAAAAAGTATGGAGATGGCTTGGAACGGCTCATGATCCGAAGCATACCACATCTGTAAAATACGGTGGAGGCAGTGTGATGGCATGGGCATGCATGGCTTACAATGGCACTGGGTCACTAGTGTTTATTGATGATGTGACAGAAGACAGAAGCAGCCGGATGAATTCTGAAGTGTATAGGGATATATTGTCTGCTCAGATTCAGCGAATTTGTTTGGACGGTGCTTCACTTTACAGATGGACAATGACTCAAAACATACTGCGAAAGCAACCCAGGAGATTTTTAAGGCAAAGAAGGGGAATATTCTGCAATGGCCCAGTCAATCACCTGATCTCAACCCGATCGAGCATGCATTTCACTTGCTGAAGACAAAACTTAAGGCAGAAAGACCCACGAACAAACAACAACTGAAGGCAGCTGCAGTAAAGGCCTGGCAAAGCATCACAAAGGAGGAAACCCAGCGTTTTGGTGAAGCCCATGCGTTCCAGATTTCAAGCAGTCATTGCCTGCAAAGGATTCTCGACAAAGTATTAAAAATGAACATTCTATTTATGATTGTGTTAATTTGTCCAATTACATTTGAGCCCCTGAAATAAGGGGACTGTGTATGAAAATGGTTGCAATTCCTAAACGTTCCATACGATATATTTTTGTTCAACCCCTTGAATTAAAGCTGAAAGTCTGCACTTCTATTGCATCTCGGTTGTTTCATTTCAAATCCATTGTGGTGGCGTACATAGCGAAAATGATGAAAATTGTGTCTGTGTCCAATTATTTCCGGACCTAACTGTAGATTTTAAGACAACAACGCCTGATAAAAACACTAGTAAACACGCGTCTTACCGCGGGAAAGTTTGAAGAAATCATGCGGCACGACCTGGGTATGCCCAGGAATACAAATCAGGAAATATACGGATAACGGCCGCTACATCTGTAATGACAAACCGTCTGGACAGGCGAGGACCATGTACAGGCAAATAAAATGGTAGAAAGAACAATCTTTCTTTGTTGCTGCTTAGGACATATCATTTAGCTCTGGTACGCAATAGCCATGAACATTATTTAAAAAGTAAAAGGTGTGACTATATTTAAAAGAGAAACCTACATGCCAGTCCTAGTGTTAGGAAACAGAGTAATGCTAATGTTATGCTAAAGCAATACACAAACATATTCATGCACATAGTTATATCCAGTAAGAAGGAACACAGTTTATAGTAGCATATGTTAAAACAGACATGTGGTGAACACAGGGAGCCGGGGAGGGGGAGGGGGTGGAGGGGAAAATATGTTTTATGTCCAAAACGGCAAATTGTCTTCTTACCGCACATATGGAATTTTTTTTAAGACCACTGCAGCACATAGCATCTTGGCTGCAAACCCATAGAGTAAAAGAGTGCAAAGAATGACATAATGAAATAGAAATGGCTGAGATTTCATAAAACAGTTTAGTCCTTGGAGTATTGTTCTGCCCAGTGATGCATTGCAAAGCAAATAACCATGCATTCTGTTTGTTCTACTTCATACTTTTGTATTAGGGCATTTTTTGTTAGCTCTTCTGTTATTGTGATAATGTCACCATGTCTCCAGGCTGCATAATCATTATACAACTGGTGCAAAAGGAAAAATCACTAGAATTATCAAAGAAAAACCCGTAGTGATATTTCCCCCAGTTTTAGAGCTTATTTTGTTGAGCAGGTGCAGAGATGTGCAAATGTCTTGAAACGTGAGTTGCACATTTTCTGCAAAATTTGCATTTTTGAAGACATTTTGTTCAGAAGTTCAAAATGCAAGAAGATTAATGAATTTTCACCAAAGCTATTATTTTTAACAGAATTTCCCTACAATTGAGCAAAGTTAGCAAAGTGGCAGTATATAAAGGGGTTTGTACATTGCATTTTAATACTTGGCAATTTTTTTAGATTGAGAAAATGTTTTGCAAATCAAATGCACAGTTTACCTGAAAAATCTTTAAAGGACCAAAGTGCTGGATTCACAGACCAGTGCTACAGTAAGTCATAGGGGTTTATTCTAGTAGCTTCGATGAGTTTGCTGCTATCTCGCAAGGTTTGGTAAGGTCCCATCGAACAGTTTGAAATTTGAGTTACTGATATCACGGTATTCAGAAAGAATCTGAACCCCTTTCATGCCGTACCATAGGAAAAAGCCCAAACCGTACGGCTTAGCAGAAAATATGGTGTGCCGGTATTTCCTATGTGTTTAAAAGTCCCAGTCACGTGACACAGGAAATGTAACCATTGGATGGTGATACCGACACCCTAAACCGGGTCTGTATCTCAGGAAGCAGGGGGTCCCCGAACATGAAATCAATGCAGTTCAGCTTCGGAGACCTCTGCTCGCACCCACTAGTATTAAAATTTAAATAAAAACAGCGTCATTACCTTAGCGGCTAGCTGCTAAGGCAATGAAGGGGTTAAACTTGAATAGCCTTTTTAATGGGGGCAGAGGGGGTGGATAAAGGGGGTAGTTGTCCCAGGGTGGGTGGTTAGGCTTTCCGGGAAGGATGCAGGAGTGGTTAACCCCTTCACTACTATAGTGGTGGCAACTGCTATGATAATGATGGGATTAACCACTCCAGCTAGCCACCCGGTAGGCCTAACCACCCACACTTGGGGAATCTACCCCTTTCACCCAATCCATCTACCCCCAATAAACATTAAAAAAACAAACCAACCCTACTACCCACCTCCTCTACCCTCAACAACTCCCCCAAACATACAGTACAGTAAAAGAAAAGAAAATAGTTGCGCCAAACGTGTTTAAGTAGATTCTAGACTTCAGTCCCACACAAAGTGTTAACCTGCTGCCAGAGTTTCTTAGAGGTGATTCACCAACCTATGTAACAATCTTAAAGAGCGGGGGGATCCTCCGGCGCGTGATTCCACTTGTGACTCCGGGACACATGTAATACAAATGGAGAAAGGGACCACAATCTGAAGTAGTTAGAGTACAATAACAAATATATAGGTTTCTATTAGGAACACACTTACATAGGGATAATGAATCTTCCGTAGGGATAAGGAGGACCTCTGGGTGATACCTCAAAATTAGGAAAGAGAAGGGAACATAGTATAACACTGTTTTATTAACAAACGATATTAAAAAGAGATTGGGAACTCACAAACGGCCAACAGATAATGGCATAGAGAGGAGGTGTCTCCAGATTCCACAACCGTCTTCCAGAGTCTAACTGTCAATGTGGATTCTGCTCCAGTCGTTTTGGGTGTTGTTGCAGGAGGGTTGGTAAACCGCAGCGGTGGGTCTTCGTACTCGTGCACAGACCGGATTTCTTCTCGCTTGTCACGCTCCTTGTCTCAGCTCTCGCCTCCGCGCATGCGCATGTGCTCTTCGCAGTGGCTGACCAAACTGGAATTGAGCTCTTACTTTTTCTGTGGGGTGGCCTGTTGTTGTCCAAAGTTCATCAGACGCATTTCGCACACTTCTCTGCTCCCGGGATCACAAGCCTAGGCATGCATGATCCAAACCTAGGCTTGTGATCCCGGGAGCAGAGAAGTGTTCTTATGTGTTAACGGAGGAAGGGAGTAAATTGATTGTGAAGACCCTACGGAGTGATTCATTTTTTCATCACAATAGTGCTGTTACCCGTATGGATCAAACGTCACGAGGACGCTAATTTGCGAAACTCGTCTGATGAACTTTCGACACACACGCCACCGAACAGAAGATTAAGAGCTCAATTCCTGTTTGGTCAGCACTGCGACCGAGCGCATGCGCATGCGCGAGGCGAGAGCTGAGACAAGAGGTACAAGCGAGAAGAAATCCGGTCTGTGCACGTCCCGAACCCACCGCTGCGGTTTACCAACCCTCCTGCAACACCCACCAACCACTGGGACAGAATCCACATTGACAGTTAAAGACTCTGGAAGACGGTCTGTGGAATCGGAGACACCTCCTCTCATGCCATTATCTGTTGGCCGTTTGTGAGTTCCCAATCTCTTTTTAATATCGTTGTTATAAAACAGTGTATATATGTTCCCTTCTCTTTCCTAATTTGAGGTATCACCCAGAGGTCCTCCTTATCCCTACGGAAGATTCATTATCCTATGTAAGTGTGTTCCTAATAGAAACCTATATATTTGTTATTGTACTCTAACTACTCCTGATTGTGGTCCCTTTCTCCATTTGTATTACATGTGTTCCGGAGTCACAAGTGGAATCGCATACAGTACAGTAATGAGCAAAATTACTATTATCCAAATATGGATAATAGCGCATTGGCCTATTCAAAATAAAACATTATCCAGCCAGCATAAATGAAATAAAACTTCTACTTACCCCTGTCAAGACGAAGGACATCCTCATCACCATACTCTGCGTCCATGTCCTCTGTTGGCAGGAACAGAACAATACAAAATACAATCTAATGGCCCCTAACACCTTAATCACCTAAGCGGTTAATAACCGCTAAAGTAATTAAGGGGTTAACCCCCCTCCCCTGCTACTCACCCGGGCGAGCTAACCACCCACCCCGGGGCAACTACCCCCACCCTCTACCCATTGATCGGCACAGTGGTACATCATGCCCATATAATATGGGCATGATAAGCCACTATAGCAGTCAATGGACAACCTAAAAAAAAGCGCCGAAAAGCCACAAGAATAAAAGAAATACCCAAGCACCTAAACACCAGAAGAATAAAAGAACTAAAAAGCCTAAACTCTTCTGCATTAATCAACACGCACAAGTCTAACCCACGCTGACTCTTCTCTGTCTTTGAGTCCCTACTCCGACCACCCTCTGCTGCCTGTTCTTCTTCCTCCATCTCACCTCAGGACTTTGCCGACTATTTCAAGGAAAAGGTAGAGTCCATATGTCAGGCCATCCCTTCGGTATCCTACACCTCTTCCTAACTCTCTTCCGGCTTTCCTGGACTCTCCGCTTTCACGGAGGAGGATGTGCCGTTGCTGCTCTCCTCTTCTCCCTCTACCACATGCCTTCTTGACCTCATTCCCTCCCATCTCCTAAAACCTCTTGTTCCTACTATAATCCCTACGATTACACTCTTCTGCTCCTCTTTACGTCTCAGCTCTAATTTCTCGCTATACACCATCCCGGCTCTTGTGTTCTGCTCAAGGATGTCTTCTCTCTACCACTTCTGTATCTAAAGCTCTCTCCCGCCTTAAATCCTTCTCTCTGACTGCCCCACAACTCTGGAATGCCCTTCCCCTCAATATCCGTCTAGCACCCTCTCTATCCACCTTTATAACACACCTTAAAACACACCTGATTAAAGAAGCATATGAGTAGCTCCATGGCTGATAAATAACACATCATACATTAACCTTTGCTCCTTGCAGATGCACTTACCAAAATGCCCTCTACTGTCTCTGTACGTTCTTCCTACTAACAAAATTAGATTGTAAGCTCTTTGGAGTAGAGACTCCTCTTCCTAAATGTTACTTTTATGTCTGAAGCACTTCTACCCTCTGTGTTATTTATATCATTTATTATTTATGAGTGTCATACATACATACATACATACATACAGTACATACATTTGGCAGAACAAAAAAACAAGGATTAATAGATCCATTCTATATCACCCTAAATCAGAGGCTTCCGGAGCCTAAGAGATAATACAAAGCAGCCTACCTAGGACAATTAATCAGTTGGCACAACAACCCAACTAAGAAAAGATGGGTAGAGATGGAGGATTTGGTTTTCCATCCTGAGGAGCTCCAGCATATCCTCTGGCTGGAAAAGAACAGTTAACGACATTCAGTATATAAAAATCTGGTTCTGACATTCCCACGTAATTTGTGGGATTCCCATAAATCCAGAAACAACTTGACCACCCCTTCTCCATGATGTACCCTTTGTTCTCAAAATCTTCTTTTTCACCAGGCTACAATAAGAATTGGCCAAATCTATGGACCATGGAGTCAATAGGGTGAAAGATGTGATGGATTTACATACTATTAAGACCTTCCCTACAATACAATCAAACTTTAACATCCCAAATACTGAATGTTATAGATATTTACAGTTTAGACATCTTATCCAATCTAAATACCAAGAAAAAATACCACTAAAAATGACCCAATTTGAATCCTGGTGTAGCACCCAATCTTTAACCAAGGAAATCACCTCGTTCCTCTACCATGCAATCCGTATCATCCCTGGTGACCCTAAAGCAGACAATTATATGTCGGCATGGGAGAGGGACCTTAACATAACTATAGATATAGAAACTTGGCGAGATAATTGGGAGGCAGCAGGTAAAAACTCCACTTGTGTCATGGTTAAGGAAAATATATACAAAATTCTATATCGTTGGTAATACAACCCGGTAAAATTAAATTCAATTTACCCATGTGTTTCGCCTATGTGTTGGAGGGGATGTGGCAACTGGGGCTCCATCCTACATATCTGGTGGGAATGTCCTAACATTAAACCCCTATGGGACAAAATTCTTCAATTGACAGAATGTCTGGCTTCCGTATTCCTAGAAATCCCCTCTTTGTGATTCTGGGGGTGCCAATTCCCTATTTTAGCAACCTGGAGTCTAAATTAATTAGTGATATCTTCAATGCAACAAGATGCTCCATTGCTCACTTCTGGAAACACAAAAACCCGCCCCCTTTCCAGTGTGTTTGTAATAAAATATGGGGTTTGGCATACCTCGAGAGATTGTCGGCTTATCTCCATGACTCCACCAATAGATTTATTGATTCTTGAAGCCCTAGTTTACACACTTTCATAAGCAAATAAGATTCTAGGTGATATATGGATCTACTGGAGTCCTAAAGCTGAAAGAATATATATAAATGTTAATAGTGGCATTGTATGTCTTGTATTTATCTTACGACCCGCGTCCCCACTTTCCCCCCTTCCTTCCCCAATATTATTTAACCCCCATTCTTTGTTCTGTAAAATGTGTTATGTGATATATGTTACATATCTTGTGAATCTGTCGTGAAAATTTGAAATAAAAATTAATAAAAAAAATAAACCAATAAACAGAAAAAGAAAACATAACAATTCATTCAAAGCAATCATTTGCCGAAAAAATCATTGTCTGTCACTGTATTTATCTATACCCTAAAGGGGCATAGCTAAATACATTAGCGGTCAATGGGCAAGCAAAAACATAAAAATTAAAAAATACAATAAAAAAACCTGAAAAATTAAAATTACATACTGTACATTCAATATTTTTCTTAACTTTTGAAGTCTTCACCCTCTGATTCCCGTCATATCTGGAAGCTCTCGATCGGCGACGCAATCCTCCGCATCAGGTAAAAAATAAATATTCATTCTTTTCTTGTAATCCATTTAAACCGCAATGTTAAATCCATCAACGGATGTTGTCTCGTCGGCTTCTTAAGCTAAAATGAGACGGAACAGGCCTTATATAATTGACATCACATTTTAGGGTCAGATAGTACAGCTCTAATCTAATTAAACACTGTGCCATTTGACAGGCTTTAAAAAATGTTTTAATTAAGAATGTGATATCATCTCCAAGGGAGGTATGTCACATCCTTAAAACCACATGGCCTGCAATCACATGGTACTACATTTGTGACAATCCGATTGGTTCCAGTACCTTGTTACATGTCCAAATTTTTTAACGATGTGACATCAGTTTAAGGGATGATGTCACATTCTTTAAAAAAAATGTTGCCATCACATGGTACAGGAACCAATGGGATTGTGAGATATACCACGTGGTACTCTCACAATCCCATTGGTTCCTGTACCATGTGATGGCCACTTTTTTTAAAGGATATGATATCATCCCTTAAACTGATGTTAACCTTTAAAAAAAATGGAATATATCACATGGTACTGGAACCAATCGGATTGTCCCAAATCTGATTGGCTGTAGTACCATGTGATGGCAGTCATGTGGTTTTAAGGATGACGTCACATCCTTAAAAAATAAATAAAAAAGGCTGTCACAGGGTACAGCGTCCAATAGGATTGGAGCTGTGCCATCTGACCCTAAAATGTGATGTCACAGGCCTTATATATGCTCAAAATCCTCGATGAGTTGGTTATCGAAGTTTATAGAATAGGCCCCATAGTTTATGACACATTCCACCTTTGACGGCAGCCGAACGCATGTCGCCGTTCGCTGATGTTTGGTAATATTGCAGCTGTTCTATTGCATTCTGAAACTCACCAAGCCTCTCATCCCCTGTACCCAATATTTCAAGCCACCCTGCCAGATTATAAATTTCTTGAGCCAGGGCCTCTTTTAACAACACATTGTAGGCCTATCCTACCTCTTCTAACACCATTTTAATCCTGTCTGTAAATGTTATTTATGCCAATAATCATATCTCTAATTGTCCTTGAAATGTCTGTCAATTGAATGTATAATCTTTCTTCATTTAATGCAACCATATATTATTGTAATTCTGGATTTTTCTGTCTGTCTCCTGTGTAACAAAATAATTGTAGTTGTTCTCAAACTGACTGTAAAGTATTGTGATGCCCCTGTAAGTGAAGGCCTGTATTTACTTAAAACATAAATGATGATGATGATGATGATGATGATGATGAGGGCTAAGTAGTCTTTATAGACACCGCATGACAGCATTTTTTAAATATTTCAAACAAACGAAATGATTAAATGTGAGTGGTTTAACCCTTTCCGACACTTCCATGGCTTCAGGAACCAAGACAATAAAAGTCCTTCAGTAGCAATCATGTGGTCCTGATCCAGACCCTGAGGGGGCTTCCATTCATCATGCCCACGGGTCATCGGAATCTCACAAGCAATAAAAGCCACAATGTTAACAATGAGCATCACATCAGCCAACAGTGTACCAGCCCTTTCCACGCCTAGTGAACATCACAAGGTCACATCAGAGGTTAAATAATTTACATTACAGGCCCAGGTATTTTGGGATATGGGAAAGAGTATTTATTATAACAAAATAATGTCTAATGCCAGTCCCAAGCTGCACTATCCTGCAGGCAAAGAGTGTCTTCCAATTAGGAAAATCCATTGTTATTTTTCACTCTCCATGTATTTAAAAGAATAATTATAAAACTATTCGGTAAGTAAATATTTCAACACAAAGTGTGATTTAAGAAAAAAAAATCTGCAGTACATTTTAAATTATATAAAATAAAAAATATGTAGCCCTGGATCCTATCAAACGCAGGCCGCTACTATATGCTGTATCACCTGTAGGCTCGCAGGGCCTAAGTCTCTGCCACGGAGAGCCTGGGGTACGCGCATAATGATTATAAGGGGTGCAGCGCCTCCACCTGCGACAGCTCCCGCCAGAGGGGGAGTGGGTCTTCGCAGGACGTATACACGGTAAATACCAACACATGGCAGAATAACTTAACCAATCGACTTTACTTGCATTAATCAACGGCCCTCCCTAGCGGAGACACTCTACTCGCGTCAAGGCGGACGCCACCGGGAGATCCCACCCCGTGTCCAATCCCCAAGGGATAAGTCCTCCCACCCTACAGTGAGTCAGATGTATGTGTATATATGAGTGTGACTGCGCAGCCACAGTGTCCCGAATGAATTGATGGTACCGTTGGTGAACTTGTAGAAATACCTGCCGGATACTCCGATACCCGGTACCGCTTCAATCTTCACAAAGGCTCCGTACGAGGTAGATATCGTCCTCACACCCACGTGGATATCCAGGGCAATCCCACCCGGACACTCGTGGTTAACTAGCGGGGTCTGAGCCCAGACCTCCCGCCAATTAGAACAGTCCAGCTCCGATCGTGTGGTACTAACGGGAATCTGGAACCTCACTTTGGCGGTCCCTAGCTCGGCTTGTCTCTACGGGGACTCAGGGCCTAACTGGGCCTGGGGCAGGCGGCCTACGCAGGGGCGGTACACCTCCCCTGCACCGAAGCTCCGTCTCCTCTCCAGCCAGCTCTGAGACAACGTGCGCGCAACCACCTCCCTTTCCTCCCCCAGAACTCAACCCATTGGCTCAATCCTATCACGGGGTCTTCGCGGGTGCTACTGGAACAGGTGTATCACTACCTCCCTCCAATTAGAACTCTCCCCTTCGCTGGCTTTGGCAAAACAAGTCTGCGCACGCGCAACCTCTGGCCAGGTCAGACCTTACGGATGTCAACCAGAACATGGCGTCTTGCATGACGCGGAGCCTCCCTACGGGAGTACTCTCTCTATGCGCCCCCCCCACCTCCCCCATACCAAGGGTGAAAAAGGGGATCCCGGCTACAAATATATAATTCAATACCATGATTTCTGCGTTAAATACACCACAAATACCAATTTGGAAGTGAATCTGAAAGGGAAAAAACTGCATTTTAGAACCATAATTCACATTAAAATATTTTTCTTTCGTTTACAGCGATTGTGGATAGCTCTCCTGGGAATAAAAATGCAAAAATATATTTAATACCTCTCAAGGTTTCAATGTATTAGGCAGCTCCCAAAGTTTTTTGCATACTTTTTCCCCCCAAATTCTTTATTTTATTGTCATTTCAGTATTGATATTTTAGAAAGTGTCGTACATCGCAGTTTTGTTATGGTATAGACTAATGATAAGCGTGGGCATAGTGTAACAACGTCAATGTGAGTGACATGTAACAATACAAACCAGAAACGCATTCAAGGTGTTTTTGTATACTTTAAATACATAAACAAATAAACAATTGGCATATTATACTGGAGTGCTGGGATACCATCTGTTTCATTGTTCGTCTTTTACCAGTCTCCTAGCAGTTCTGACAACAATAAAATCCCTACAATAAAAATACACCCAACAAGCACGAAATCCCCTGAAAAGGAATGCTTTTCTTCACAGCTCCTGCCAATGGTTTCTAAACTGCAGCAGCCATCTATCTTTATTAATCCCCAAATGATTTAATCAGAACACTGTTTACATAGCATATCCAGAAAGCACTGCTTTCATTACAGAATGCCAATCTTCCCCTCTGAGAATGGCAGCGGCTGCAGACAAACAAACATGTGCAGGTGGATTCCATTGAAAAAAATCACCAATTTGAAATATTTTTTTTTTGTGTGTGCGCGCTGCTCAATTGCAGTGATAATGGGGGAAGGGAGATAGCCATGTTGTTTTCTTTAAAAGTCCTTAAGTCTTTCCTTGAGATTTTCCAAAAGCAAACAATTAATAGTTCCACAAATGGTTCCAAAAAACAATGGTTCAGCAAACACAAAGGGGATATATAATATATATATCTATCTCAAATGTCTGCACCTTATACTGTATATGTAGCATTGGTGCCCCTAGACCACCAGAGACCCCCTCTCCTTTGTGTCAGCGCGGTTGCGGGTGCCGTCGGAGGCAGCGACGGACCCGCAGGCTGTTCACAAAGGTGGGGGCCAGTGCAGGGAGCGCTCGGCATCCCTGGAGCTCCGGCGGCACAATGCGAAGGTGGGGGCCAGTGCAGGGAGCACTGAGAGTCCCGGCGGTGCACCCGGTTAGCGGGGGCCGCCATTGCCGCTACTCGTGCATGCGCAGTGATCGCGCATGCACAGAAAGAACCCCAGAGCCCTTAGGAAGTCGCGCGAGGGCAGGGACTGTTCAGGAGAGGTTGCGACGGCCATTAGGGATTCGCGCAGGCGCAGGGAAGGCGCGCAAGCGGCCCCAATGTATTTGCAGCCTCCACGGGACTACAACTCCCATGAGGCTTAGAGGCAAGCACATCAGGTGCCTCCGTGTGACCAATGAGGGCCAAGGATCTCCAGAGGGAGAAAGTGGATACATTGTTTGGGCTTGCAGCACGCTAGTTAGTTGGAGCTGGGGAGCTGTGAGGGAAGGAAGGGTGCAGAGAGCATGTGCAGCTTCTGCATCGAGTAAAGTCCCCCACATCCCAAGTAAGGCCCCAACTCCCCACCAGGTTAGTGGGTAAGTGCTGAGGGAAGGCCCAAGATAGGGACGCTGCCCTTAGTGCGTGTGTGTGTGTGCTGTCTTGTCAGGATCACGGCTGGCAGTGCTGTGAGGCCTGACAAGAAGGCATAGTGCTAGTGTGCAGCAAGTTGCTGTACGCGTTCCGAAGTTTGCAGTGCGTAGCTGCTAGTGTTAGTGTTCAGTGAGAGTCAGGACTGGGACGAGTTAGGGGAGTGGGGCAGGTTATTACCTCTGTAGGCCCCTAGGAGTTTTCCCCAAAGTCATTAGAGGTTGCTGTGCTGTAGGGACGGCCTATAGTATAGTGCATGTCACTTAGTGCTGTAGGGCAAGGTCCTATGTTAGGGATCCTGTCACAGTAGGGTAGCTTAGATAGGGACAAAGCGGACGCTGCGGTTCCTGCTGAGAGGTTCGGATCCAAGTTGGGGTCAGCAGAGACTGTTTCCAGGTCCGGATCGCCCCTGGCGGTCCGTGTGCAAAGGAGTCCGGTGTAGGATCAGACGGAACCATCACACTACGGATCCTTTGTGAAGCCAGTTGGAGATCCGAGCACGGGAGTGCTCGGCAGGTACTATCTAATACACAAGTGCACCAACGGGCCCTTAGTATAAATAGTGACTGCGCAGTCACCCACGTTCTCTCCTAGAGTGCGGGACATTGGGTGGGGATTCTCGGGACACTGGGTGGGATCACCTGGTGTTGGGGAAGCGTCCTGCGCGACGCAGTAAGTGTCTCCTCTAGAGAGGGGCACAGGTTATTATGATATTGCCATGATCTGTTGTCTTGCATGTTCAGTAAAGTCACTAGTTAATATATATCTGTGTGTGAGTAGTGATTATTGTGATTGTCCTGCGAGGAACCACTCCCCCTCCTGTGAGAACCATCGCAGGTGGAGGCGCTGCATCGTTGTAAGTGAGTACCCCTAGTATAAATGCCCCAGGTTCCCCGTGGCGGAAGCTCAGCCCTCCTGTGAGCCAACAGGTATAGCACCACACTGAGAAGTAGTCAGATACACCTACCCACCCCAATCTCACTTAGGGGGGGGGGAAAGAGGGCTACATATATATATATGTCTTTATTTATATAGCGCCAATAATGTACATAGCGCTTCACATCAGTAATACACGTGACAATCATATAAATAACTAATAATACAAATAAAAGATCCTGGGAATAAGTGCTTCAGACATTAAAAAAATTAACATTTAGGAAGGGGAGTCCTGCTCCGAAGAGCTTACAATCTAATTGGTAGGTAGGAAGAACTTACAGAGACAGTAGGAGGGCATTCTGGTAAGTGCGGCTGTAGGTGGCCAAGCTTTATGTATCAGGTGTATAGTATTAACCTCAGAGCTACTCATACGCTTCGTTAAATAAGAAGATCTGCGCTTCACATAAGAAACAAAATGAGACAGATTATTTTTTTTGTTGCATTGTTTTGCAGCAAATTTCTCCTCTTTATACATATTCCCCTTATCATTCCAGGTATAACAAAGGTGGTCTTGTTTGAAGAGGACATAATACTTTTATATCGTTCACTGACCGTTAACACTAGCAATTTGTTGATTAAACAAAGGTTAAAGCAGCAGTCCATCCTGCTCACTTTTTTTTTAAATTTTTCTTCAAGGGGGGAGGTGTAGTTTTTATATTTCACCTTGAACTAGGGGATCGATTAGAGACTATCCACAGTGGCCTGTCCCCTGAGGAACCCTCCCTATCCTTCCCGACACACTGGCAGTGTTCTGCACCGGACACAATATGGCTGCCAGGATCAGCCTTGCTCCAGCAGTCAATAGAAAGTGCCAAAATCTGATAAAAAATAGTTTGCAGTTACTGTATATCCATACTGACAATGTTATACCCCTGTTTAACCAATGTTACAGATCATTTTGTAAAACAATTAGGGCTCTATGCAGTAAGCGTTGATAAGGGTTTTTTCGCCATTTTATAGGCAAAATTGGGTTTGAGATTCAGTAAGCGCCGATATGTGCTTGATTTCGGCAGGTTTCGTAGCCGATAATTTTGTTATGGCCAGTCTGCTGCCGATAAGCCTGTTTTCGGCACTTATCGCCACTTTTTTAAATCGGCTGTATTCAAGTAGCAAAATCAGCTATCGGGGCTGATCGGCACTAAGAAATTGAGATGTTATGGGCAATTTCTCCCGCCAACTAAAGTTGGCAAGTTGGAGGGGAGAACGATCGCTAAGGCTGCCGGAAAGGCACTTAGAAAAAAAAATCATCTGTACATCAATGGAGTCAATGGAGCGGGGACGTATAACATTATAGTACTGTTTACGTTCCATTGCTCACAATACAAATGTGATTAGCATTACAGTGTGGGGGGCATTCACTGCATTGTGTCACACCTGACGTGTATTATTTGATTTACATTGTACTTTTATATGTTTTCATCATTTGCGTGTCACATTACTCATCATGTGATGATGTGTCAAGGGAAAATCCTATACTCAACTCTTAAAGGAGAACCTCACATCATATCACACATTTTACTGAACTGAGCGACAATTCTTTATATGATGTTACACATGTCACACATCTAACACATCCACCGTATATTCATGTTGCTTTACATTACACAATGCTTGTAATGTGTAACGCATCTTTAAACGTTCATGTACATCTTTCTTCTCATGTTTACATGTACTTTGGGTCCTCCCTTTTTTCATGACGTCACTTATTGGACACTCAATCACATTGCATATTCACATTGTAACCGTTGCATTACAAGCACTTCAACCTAACTTTTACACACATGTACAGTAATTAATCATTGTGACACATTTCAAACTGATTCTATAGCAACTATCCTCATTACATAAATGTATGCATATGCACACGAGAATTCATTGTTGTGAACATGTGACAATAACATGGCTAATTACACATGTTGCAGCAAACATTTTCCACGTCAATCTCAGGCTTTTTGTCTATTTACATGACTGACTGTTGCGTTCAGAAGTGTTACATGCATTGCACATTACACTAATAATTTTCAAACAATGTTTGTACAAAGCTTCACGTTACATCATTGTCAAATATCATGATTGCCTGCTGAATACACAGAACAAATAATTCTTTGATCAAATGGAGACAGCTTGTGAGCCAAGTACTTTAATATGTTAATGTAACACCTTGCTTTTTACTATGTCACCTGACATCATCACATACCTATTTAAAGGACGCCCATTACCTACTCATTCACAGCTACTCATTTCAAAATGTTGCGATTGTTTAGGAGACGTCGGAACATTCTTTTTCATGACATGCTTGCTGATGAAGAGAATGACATAGGGCAAGGGAGGGACAGAGCCAGAGACAGTGACAGGGACAGGCACGCGGATACGAGAGGGACAGGCCGAGGGACAGGTAGAGGGACAGGAGATCAGAGGAGAAGACAGAGGAGACAAGTTGTGCCTCGTCTGCGTGTGTACAGGGAGAGAACCCTGTTAGATGGGATGAGTGAGGAGGAGATTGTAAGTCGCTATCGTTTGAGTTCAGCAGCAATCTTATCTCTTTATGAAGAGATAAGGGGAGATTTAGATTTTTTGACAGCCAGAGGTCGTGCAGTCCCTGGGCTTGTTAAAATGCTGTGCTCATTACATTATCTTGCTTCCGCGTCATTCCAGACAACTGTGGGCATAGTGGGCGGGGTCTCGCAATCTACATTCTCACGGGCCTTTACCCAGTTTCTCTATGCACTCAATAGACGCGCTAGGAATTATATTCATTTTCCTACAGAGGCGACAGAGTGGCTGGAAGTCAGGAATGGCTTTTATAATATAGCAGGGATACCATATGTGCTGGGTGCAATCGATTGCACACATGTTGCTTTGATTGCACCTAGTCAGAGTGAGCATGTTTACCGTAATAGTAAGCACTACCATTCACTGAATGTACAGGTGATATGTGATGCCACGATGAGGATAATGCATGTGGTACCCAAATTCCCTGGTTCCAGTCACGATTCCTCTATCCTGAGGAACTCTTCAGTCTTCCATGCGTTCGAAGAGGGACATTTTGAACATGGTTGGCTGCTGGGTGAGTACAGATTTGGATGTTGTAACACAAAACACATTTTTCTTTAGGAATGTTTTCATTGTAGAATCTTATCACTAATGTAAGCTTATGTGTGCTCCATTGATTATAGGTGACTCAGGATACGGAATTAGGCCGTGGCTCTTGACTCCGGTGCTAAACCCTCAAACTGAAGCAGAGGAGAGGTACAATGCAGCCCATATATCTACAAGATCTGTTATAGAGAGGACATTTGGCCTACTCAAGACCAGATTTAGGTGTCTCGACAGAACTGGTGGGGCTCTTCTATACAAGCCTCAAAAAGTGTCTGATATTATTCTTGCCTGTTGCATTTTGCACAATGTGGCACTCAGACACAATGTACAATCAGACATAGCTGAGCCTTTGGTAGACGAGCATCCCACCCATGTAGCTGCTGAAAATGAACAAACAGCCAGTGGTGGCCAGACACGCCAGAATCTCATAAATTCGTTTTTTTCTTGTAAGTAAAAACATATACACTGGCGACACACTTTATTCGAGCTCGGCTAGTCCCACGAATTCGGGTATACCCGGGTGTATTGAGGTTTGTGACTGTTTTCTGCCCGAGTGCATTGAGGTATTTTCCAGGCAGGGATTGAAGCATTTTATTCCCGCTGGCTGCAATACTGCACAGTATATATATATATACTGCATTACAATTCATGAATTTATGCCATCTGGTAGACACGCGAAGCATTGCAGCCTATTAAATCCTAATCATTATCATTTAACAGATCAGCCGCCCGTCAGCCAGGCATGAACCCAGGCTGGGAAGGCAAACGCAACGGGGCTTGTCAGAGGTGAGGAGCGGCGCATTCCAGGTATCTGCCAGGTACATACCGGGTATTTGCTCGAATAAAGTGTGTCGGTGCAGTATGTTCCTAGTACTAATTTTAAAGATTATTTATGTTATATTAACAATAATGTTTCTTTATATAACCTTCTGTTAGGACACAGATGAATATGGGTTGCACACCTTTCTTTTCTCTGCTGTGTGCACAAAGGGATGTGGCACCGGTATGTTATTGTTGCACAGGTTATATAATCCCTCTTCCATTGTAAATTAGTTGTGTGTATGTGAATACAACTGGTGTAACAAAGCAGTAATATTTTAGTTTTGTGTTGTTCCTTATGCAAACACAATACACATAGTATGGCCATAGTCATTCATTCTTGCAGTATGGTTACATACAATGTTATTGTTGCAGTGTAACATGTACATCCATATGATGTGTACACCAGGCTGGTTTACATTTTGAATGTCATAAAATATACATGGTGTTGCACATTTAACACCAAATACACACTTTGCTGTGTTGCTTACGGTACTGAAGATGGCATGTCAATGTTTGCAATTTATATATTGTTCCATTGCATTATAGGTATATCTCCAGTATGACTGATCATGGTATGTATATTTGCTGACATCTGTCATAAGATGTGCCTACCTCAATATTCGTATAATTATTTGAAGTAAAAATCCAACATATTGGTAAACGATAAATGTTACATACATGTACTTTCTGTATCATGTACATGCATTTAGCTACTATTGAGGTTTAATGTGCATTGTATTATAAAATGATTACTCCCATTTCATCACATGTAATGTATGTTCCCTTATAATTTCCATTAATGTAATATAGAGGTGTTTGGAGAGAAGGGGATAACTGTAGATATTTTTTTTACTTACGGGAGCTCATTAATCACGGATGCAATTGACTGATCATAACACTCCATGCATGAATGCCTGTAATCACAGCAATGTGTTGTACATCTTATATTTAGCAATGTAGGTGATTATTAATGCTATAAATTATTTGTCAACATGAATTAAACATTGTCACATGTGTATGTATAAGTCACACATGTGTGTTTATGTGACCTACATGTAACAAGTGTCAAACTGTAATCAAAAACACAATTGTGTCAAAAATGTAACTGTAATTTTGCATTTCTAATTTCCCACAATCACAATGTTGTTAATATATTTGGAATGTCATTGACGTCACTTCATCATTATCATGATGATAATGAACAAGTATTCTCAAAATATAAACGTCAATCACATGCACATTAGCATAGGCACACTTTTTAAGACAACTGTTTGTGTCTGTATCAATTTGTGTATGATCCATGTATAACACCGACAAATGATAACAGCAGGTTTATTATGGTAGCTTATATCATCATATTGACTGTACTATTTATGTTTAGAACGTTTAATGAACACAGTAAACTATACTTAGTTTGGTACATGAAATATACACATAAACATACTTCATTACATGATGTTGATGTAATATTCATAACATCATGCATTGTAGGGGACCACAACATCTTGCCAATAACATTATTTGCTACAGTCCCAAACCATGTTATCAACATACCCATGTAACAAGAGATTTTTAACAATAAATGGCTAGTTGGTTGTAAGTGTCCTTTACATTGGGAGAAGGAGTGGCTCAGTGAGTAAAGACACAGACTGGCACAGAGAGTTTGAAGCAGGGGAGCCTGGTTCAATTCCCGGTGTCGGCTCCTTGTGACCTTGGGCAAGTCACTTTATCTCCCTGTGCCTCAGGCGCAAAAAAATAGATTGTAAGCTCCACGGGGCAGGGACCTCAGCCTGCAAAATGTCTCTGTAAAGCGCTGCGTACAACTAGTAGCGCTATACAAGAACATGCTATTATTATTATCATTATTATTATTACATAGTTTCGACAGTCATACGTTCCATTACACAATAGAATACACAAATGTGTTAGCAGAGTGGGAATGGTTGTTATATATAAAACATACCATGCCATAAAATGTTAGTAGTAATTAAAGAACACTCAAGAAAATTTCTAGCTGCACTCTTTTGCAACATCATTATGTTAATTAAGTGCTTATGCAATATAGGCATAAGGGTATCACATTTTTAATTGTTTGTTAATAAGCGCTGCAAGCAATATAAAATTAGTTCCATATGTAGTATAGTAGTCGGTGGCTCCTCCTCACAATCATCTCATATAAAGTTAGACTCTTCTGAAATCATACATTGATCCAATTGTATCTTCCCCGACATCTCTGAAATACAGCAAACACATAATGGTCAAAGATGGCACCTTACTATATATGTATCCGTGACAACGCGTTACACATCTCTATATGATTGTGTAGATACACACGTCAGTCACTTATATGTTAGAAGTACAAGTATACATCATTATGTATTCGTTTGTTAAATTAGTAGCACGCATAACTATGTATATGAACTTAACGTTGGCTGTATACTTAAAAATGTGCGCGCACATTTTACTGTGCGCACGCACTTCACGCTTGTGTCGACTAAGTGTTAGCGCATGCGCAAAACAATGCGTACGTTGTGCGTTCAATACATGTTGTAAATACCATTAACCATAAAATATTTCTTTCAAATACAATGAAGGCGAAACTACATTCGTTCTAAACGAGTACATCTGTATTATTTTTAAACAGACGTGTGTGGACAGAAAGCACGGCCGATAACACAATGTGCAAATGCAATACGTGTGACGTCATGTTAAGCCAGCGTGAAGCGCACGCAAACACTCCTCCCACTCAATTAACATTCGGCTAATGCCCAGTGCACGCCCACAAACACAGACGCGCACGCATGACACAGTGCAGTTACCGTAACTATAACAAAACAACACAGCCAATAGTCTTTGACGCGCGCACGTCGCTTGGGGGCGGGACTTACATCCGTAATCCTTTTTAAGGACGCCTTGGTTTTTTTTTAGATGTTGCATGATAAAAAAACAGGTGTGTGTTACAGTTATGGTAACATGTTGCTAATATGTTTAAAGGGATAGGAAAGTACGTATATTTATTCCGTGAGCAATGTGTACTAATCTTTCTGGTTCTACTATATTGTAATAGGAAACAATGTGTTTGTGATCGCTACATGTTATGCAGTCTGCAATGTTACGCTGTATCCACGCATTTAAAGTAAAAATGGTGGTTAGAAAAAAAAAAAACTTTTAACGCTGAGTCAAGGCATAACGATTGTTATATTTACCATTCTTGTAGAAGTAACACTTCGTCTGCCTGCAACTGGTCGCTCCAGAAAACCAATGCATTTGCATCCATGGTTGACCCAAACGCTGAATCCTGTATGACACACATCTCCTCCATGAGGCGCTCATAGGAATCGCCACTGCCTTCTTCAAAAATTGGTCCGGAGGTACGTTCATTTCTTCGGGTACCCATTCGAATGCGTTTGCAGCAGAAAGGCTTGGTAAAAAATCATAGTAGTTATGTTCTTGTAGAATGTGTGTTTCAGGAATGGAGGGTGCAGATATTGCAGCAGGTATCGATTCACACGGAACAGTAGTAGCGGATCCATTGCTATTGTTATTAGGAATAAATATGCTATTTAGCAGAATATATGTGCCGTGTTCCACGGTGATTTTATTTTCCTTAGCAATCTTCCAAAAACCATACCTTTCTTGTAGGTTATCCTGCACACGTTCAAAACATTCATTAGTTGATAAAGTGAATCTTACAGAGGATTTAAAATTTCGCGCCCGCCCAGGTTCTTGGTAATAAGGATATTTTGTTCTAATCAAATCATAGATTTGGCCCACGTTGGCTTTGTGTTCCGCAGTTGAGATGATCGCCTCCGCTATCATCATTTTATAGCCTTTGTGTGGATGGCTGTTTTGAATGATATCCTCAGCCATTGCAGCTTAACAGAAAATGTGACAGTACTTAAATGTTGTCTGCTCAGAATGCTGAAACTATTAGAATGTTATCTATTTAGTGTCTTTCCATTCAAGGTCAGAAAATGTTTCTTCTTTTACTCCTTTTTTCAAACACCAATTGGAGTTTTACAAATAATTGGTTCACATTTGTGGTTTCTGATAGGCATTTCAGTGTGAATGCCACATTAAGCTACTTTTATCTACTTTCTCAAAACAACTGTACAATTTTAATTAAAAAACAATGTGGGTTGAGGAAAGAAACATTGTCTGCTTTATGAAAATAGTGCTTACACAGCCATATAATGAAATACACACACACACCTGCAAATGTTTTTATCTTTTTTTTCCCCATACATTTCAGTGTCTATTTTTCAGTCTGGTTAACTCCCTGACTGCATCAGAGTTTAAGTACGTTTGTATATGTAGATATATATTACAATATACATATGTATATGTGTGTAAAACCAAACTTTTAATGTGTGTGTATATTACAATATTTAATGGCTTATATGTAAAGAGGGATTTTTATATTGGTGTGATTTATTTAAAGGTTTAAATAATAGAGGCTTACAATGTTTTATGGCCTATTGCATTGACCTGTGTGGAAATGTGATTTACCATCAAACAAGGGTTTTTTTTCATTTAGAAGGCCTGTAGTGTTACAACCAATAATATATGTATGTAATCCAGGTCAACACAGAACATATTGATGGCAGTAAGTAGGCCTTGTATGAAACCTATTTAAATGGTGATAAACATGAGTGAATTAAGTGATAAAAAATTGTTTTAGGCCCATACTGTTATAGGCTCACAGTTAGTATATTTCAAACATTAGGCCTGTATTATTAAAATACTGTGTTTTCACAAGGAAGCATGAAGTGTATGTTTTCTGAAAATACATCTATACCAGTTTAGATAGTACAAATCATATATATATATATATATATATATATATATATATATATATATACACAGTGTGTGTGTGTGTACATATATCCATACATATATTAGTAAACATTCACACATATGTTCTTGAAACCAGAACTCATAAATGATTAAAGGACAACATTACAATGGTCAAGCAAGGTGAAGGTAAGTAATATTTTACACTTAATCCTGCTGTACACGGACAAGAAAGATGTTAGCAGTTAAGTAGATGTGTGTTTTTAATTGCATGTGAATAATATTAACATGCAATGATTACATCAAGTAACACACCCAAATACAATGTTTTGCAGGTAAGTAAATGGCAGCTTCTCTAAACATAGCAACTGGGTCCTGGTGGACCATTACTGAGCAGATGATTAATACATAAATATTAATAACACCATTCATTAGGACTGTTAACATTTCCAAAACTTCACGTGTACAATGACATACTTGAATGTTTGGAAACAACAGGTCTTCAGCATACATACAATATTCATTAGATAATCTGAAGTCAACAAAACAAGGCCAAAGACATATTTACTTAATTATAACATTTATTATTTTTTTTCCTTTTGAGAGCGAGTCACAGGCCTGCTTGTTGTCTCTTGGATTTTTCTTTTTCGTTTAGCTACAACTTTAGTCACAACAGAGCCACTTTGAGTGGCCTGTGGCACTTCACGGGCAGGGCTTGTGGCCAGTGACTGTTCACGGGCAGGGCTTGTGGCCAGTGACTGTTCACGGGCAGGGCTTGTGGCCAGTGACTGTTCACGGGCAGGGCTTGTGGCCACTGATACATGTGAGCAAGTTGGTACACAGTGCACAACTGATGGTTGGTCCGTTTCATGTTTGGGTTTTTTGGTTTGTGTCCAAAAACTGGTCAGTAGTAACTGCTTGTGCATTTTTGTTTTTGCCGCCTCCTTTGTAGGTGTCAGCTCCAGAATTTCTACAGATGGCAGCGGTAGGATGTTGTCAGGAACATGCACAGAACTTTCTGCTACTTTACCGGTAACATCCCAACCTGGGGAATGAACATCAGATGCATGGGGTGAAAAATTACCACCATGTAAAGATCCTTCCTGTGATGTGTTAAAGTTGAAATTTGGTACTGTAGTCATTCTCAAGTAATTAGCTTGGGTTTGCTGAACAACTAATGCTTCTATTGACGTGTTTATTTTTTGCAATTGTTTAGGCACTTCAATGAAGACTCTGTGGAGATGTGACAATTGTGATATCGTTTCTTCCTGCAGTGATATCATCCTTTCGTGCACTGTCATCAGATCTGAATGGCGACGATTTTCAGCTTCAACAATTTTTCCCTCAGAAGCTACTATTGCATCGTATGTGTTACTTGATGGACGATTTGCCTGTGTAACTCTTTCAATGGGAACCTCTTCATGGTCACTTGATTGCATTTCTGTGTCTATGGCGGCATCATCATCATCATCATCATCATCATCATCATGTGCTAAAAATAAATGTACACATTATGAAATGGCATGTTAATCTCTGCTGTTTTACTATGTAATTATACTGTGTGATAAGTAACACCTAACATGTTTCCATACGTTTTATAACGTCACATTAAAAACTACCTTGACTTACGAATAATGTTTGGACTCAGTATGAAATAAGAATGAATGAAAAGTTGCTCTAAACTCACAACTCCTACATGATACTTAACATCACAAACACAATACATGTTGTCTTAAAAAACTTAATTTTCACTGACACTAAGTAATCCTATTTAAAGAACATGTGCAAAACAAATAATGAACATGACAACATAACATATAGAAGTGCACATATTATATGGCCACCACCTCATACACTCAGCTTCCAGGTGTGTTGAGCTGCATGACCCAGGTGAAGACACTTGTTCCGTCTCAGGTGACACATGTCCTCCAGGGGCAACTATATATAACAATAACATCAGTTGTAAATTTACATGTGTAAATATTGAACAAACAGTTATTGTATGTTCTGTATTTATGAGTACCTAACAGCATCAGTTCCTTAACCGAAAATGTGTGTGTGAAAGTGAACATAAATAGTTGTAATAACAATGTACATGCCTGTGTACTTAGAACTTTTGAGTTCCGTAACATACAACATACTATGTTTCTGCAGTAATGCGTTAGGATAAAATGATTAAATTTGTACATACAAATCATATGTTGTGTAGTCATATCAGTATAATAATGTACATAACTATCATGAGATGAACATTCACAATGGTTATCATGAAGGTGGTCATATAGCTAAAATATTCATTTTTGGTAGAGGATATGTGTGGTACATTAATAGAAGCTGTGGCACGCCTGAATGTGGCTGCCACTCAACAACACAACACATGCAGTGTGTAATAATGTGGTGTTGATATCAGTTCAACTATAGATATGAGTGAACGAATGTGTGACGTACGGTTTCATAACTAGTGACTTGTTGGGGGATTTAGTACCTAGAGTTAAGCTTTCAAATGAGTGTGATTACCTTCAGTTTTGCTAGTCAGGTTGTAAGAACGGTATTCCCTTCCCCAAAAACCCTAATAAGCCAGACCTTTCAATTACTTCAAACAGGTGAAAATGGTGTCAACCAAGTTGACCGTAACATGACCCTGTAATTTGGGTGTGTGCTGAACCCCACCCCCTCTGTTGACGTGTATGCTGTGATGACATATTAATTGCAGCTGCTTTAACACAATGGTAGAGGAGCTAAATAGTCGTCTGAAGTGTGCAAGTTATGAACACAATGACATAACATATGCTACGTGTGCCTCATTATGCTGTCTGTATATGACATAAAGCAAAAATGGACCTTTTCATAAACAACTAGACATTTGTTAGTGCAAGTGATGTTTGTAGGCCGTTGCATGCAATATATTCGATGCATGATTAGAATAGGCAGTAATGTCATGTTTGTAGGAGTTAAATAAATAATATACACATTAATATTATACATATTTATGTTCCGTACCAGTAGCTAGTAATAATTTCTCATTAGCATGTGTTACACATGTGTGCTAGCCTGTTGTTCCCCGTCTTCGCCCACCATCAATTGCTTCCACTGCAGCAAAGCATTGTGGGAATTCACATGAAAATGACCACGCAATGCCACATGGTATATTAGTTACTGCTTTTAGTAGGACTACAACATATATGTCTATTTTGAGATATATATATATATATATAGAGAAACAGACATATACATATATAGATGTAGGTATGCTTATATTGGGAAGACAGTATAAAAAGCAGTGGAAATGTGTAAAATAACTGTAAGCAACGACACGCCTAGTACAGTAAGATTTCTCACCTGGTGGAAATTGTGAGGGATAAATTCCGATGTCCCTGTCACCGGCCAAACCCTCCACGACGACGGGAAGTAATTTTCCCCGAAGCAGCTCCTCCAATGGAGTTAAGATCAGACGTTGTGGTGGCGGGCCACCTCCAGTGCCAGAAGCATGCACGCGTTGGTCTTGTATTTTCTTTTTTAATTTTGCCCTAATATCGGCAAATCTTTTGCGACAATTCACCTTGTCCCTGACACGATTCCCACACGCATTGACACCAATTATTATTGTGTCCCACAGTTCTTTTTTGCTTGATGAACTTGTCCGCGCTTGAAATACAAACAAAATATATGACGTTAATTCATAATAATAGAAGCACCAGTTTCCTACACTGCTAGCTGTTCCAAGAGATAGCAAACATGCTGTTTTAGGTGTAATATGTGAAGCACATGAGCATTCACTACTAAACCTAGACATGTAAGCAAGCTTGCATTAATATTGTATGCAGTTATCGCAAATTGAACGCCTGAGTTTTGTTGTCCTTGTAACGCATGATAAAAAGATGTGTTTCCACAATAATTAACATAGAAAGATATTCTGGACCCATATTTGCATATTAACAAAACTCACATGACCTAGGATCACATGTATTTGAAGAATAAATGGAAAGGTACACTTACCTACTAAATGTCCATATAGACTGTCATAGTGCTCCAGAATCCCAGTGACAAGAGCTATATTTTCCTGGTCATTGAAGCGAGGATTACGTGGATGCTCCACACGTTTCTTCCTAGCACGTTTAGGCTCAGAGATTGCCTGCTGCTGACTGGACTCTCCTTGTTCCAATGGAAGAGACTCCAAAAGCTGGCCACCAGCAAGCACGCCACCACCAGACACCCCATCAGCAACTGAGCCACCAGCAGCACTCCCACTCCCACCAACAGCACTCGCACTCCTAGCAACAGCACTCCCACTCCCACCAACAGCACTCCCACTCCCAGCAACAGCAATCCCACTCCCACCAACAGCACTCCCACTCCCAGCAACAGCACTCGCACTCCCAGCAACAGCACTCGCACTCCTAGCAACATCACTCCCCTGAACAGTACATTCACTCTGACGCGTACTCGCACGAGTAGCACTACCACTCACACCAGCATCACTCTTCCCACGCTTTGCGGGCATACTTACAGCACTCACAAAAAACAGAAAACAAATGTACAGCCAATCACACGAAACACTTCCACATAGAAAACAAGACAAATATGTAAACAAAACAACAAAGGACAAAGCTCTCACAATACACAACTCTCTCAGTCAATATGCAAATCTTCAATCAGCCAGCTCTGTGCGTCTCTCTCTCTCTCACTCCCAACAAGACAGAGAATGATTAACAGTACACGTTGCCTTTAAATATGGCGCGCTATCCAATACATGCTTGCTTCGCCTGATTCAGCAAGATTTTTGATTGGTGAACGTAACAGCACCCCGCCACGCACGCCGATACACCTGTGTGTGATCGGCAAATCATCGAGAGAGTGGGCGGATTTGTTTTCGTCTTGATTTTGAAGGGATTCGGCACTTACTGCATACGGAGAGGGAAAATCGCCAATAACATGGCTAATCGGTAAGCTTGCCGATTTCACATATTCGTCGCTTACTGCATGAGGCCCTTAGTTCTGAATAAGAAAATCATAACAATATTTATATTTAAATATTTGTAAAATAATATATTTTACAAGTTAATATCTATGGAGAGGTATACAGGCATACCCCGGTTTAAGGACACTCACTTTAATTACACTCGCGAGTAAGGACATATCGCCCAATAGGCAAACGACAGCTCACGCATGCGCCTGTCAGCACGTCCTGAACAGCAATACCGGCTCCCTCCCTGTACCGGAGCTGTGCGCAAGTGGGAAGTTTATAGAGCCTGTTACAAATTATTTACATCAGTTATGCATGTATATGACTATTGCAGTACAATACATGCATTGTAAAGTGGAAAAAAGGTAGTGCTTCACTTTAAGTACATTTTCGCTTTACATACCTGCTCCGGTATCACTGCGTACGTTAATGCGGGGTATGCCTGTATCTCTTTAGTATGTCTTTTCATTTATTACAGAGAGCAACACATTATTTGAGGTGAGACAGAGCAGAGAAGTGTTGATGAAAAAATGTCATTACTGCCTATGCCAGGGGGGTGCAATATTTTTCCCCTGTGCCCCCCTGCTGACTTTCCCCCTCTCCTCGCGCCCCCCACCCCCTCTTATCTTGATTCAGGTGTCATGACGTCACGTTGTCATGGCAACGTGACGTCATTTGACACGTGTTGCCATGGCGACGTGTAACCAGGAGCGTCTGAATCAAGGTAAGTAAGGTTTACAGAGTCCCTACAGCTCCCCCGGCATTAATTTAAATGCATTCGGGGTGCGCATGGGGGGCCTCTGTAAACCCCACGCCCCCCGCAGCAAATCCGCTGGTCTATGGTACATAAACCAACAAGTAAACCTGTAGTTATATTTAACTGTCCCTGCCTGGCTCCTAGGGAGTTTACATCAGTGTCTATAGTGCTACACATTACTGCTACTCAGAGGACATTATCTTAATCAGAGTGCTGGATTCATGCGGCTGGGCGATGAGGTAGCAAAGATGGAAATGATGGGCGCCAGGAACATTTGCAGTACAAACAACACTCTTTATTTGTGACCCCTGTTACTAGTTCTCTTTTCATTCACACACACTACACAGTAGCAAAGATGTTGTCCATTTCATTTCACTTGTCTGTACTTTTAACATCCCCAAGTGCCCTCACTTAACACACTGGGGAGGTGGGGACACTTGACTAGATTCTCCGTAATTGACCTGTCCCCGTTACGTCGGTTACGCCCTGTCACTATGGAGCCCTTCTTGTGCCCCGGCCAATTCACTATAGATAGGGCATCTACATCCCATTCCTGTCTCTGAACTGCGACTTCTAGAAAGACTAGGATTGGGGCATTTGGAGGAACTGCCTGTTGAGCTTATCCAATGGTACCTGGGAGCCCTGCTCATGGGGACCTCTATGGCGTATGAGTAAGAGTAGAGAAAACGAGCGCAAAGATACTGTAAATATTAATGGAATAATAATAATATACTTATTGTCCCAGTGATATAAATGGACTTCCTGGATGGGTGCCGCAAAGGTATTTTGTGAGTTCATTCTAAAACCACTTGTAGTTTGCATGTGAAGGCGATGACACGCAGTGCCTATTGAGGGAAAAATGACGTCAGCGCTCCAGATGGAACGCACACGCTGGACCCTGGAATGCAGCGCTCATCCAATGAGAAGCTACTAAGTAAAAAGGCTCGTATTTCGAGCGCTTTTAACCGGGAAAGGATTGCAGGACATTTAGAAATTCCCATGAAGAAGTCTTAAGGGATGAAACGCGTTGGGATAGACATTTGAACCTTACCTATGCCTGCTTGCTGATTTAGAGAGAACGGGAGAGCTATCTGAACTTTTGCACCTCCTCTATCCGGTATCCCCTAGTGTATGGCCATCACGAGGGCATGCCGAGAGTGGTGACTTAGTTTTTTTTACTACTGTTCTGGCTGTCTATGCTTGCAGCTTTGTAAGTTTTCTTTTTTATTATATTTTTTATTTATTACTCCATATAAAGTCTCCATACATTTTCCTGCGTCCTTTTACTTTCCCTGCTGGGATTATCCTGTGGATGTTTGAACTTGGGCGCTCCCTGGGATGTGTGGCTAGAAAATGCTAAAACGCCTGTAATGTATTAAAATATTAAAAAAATGTAAAAATTATGTTGTGGTGTAAAAGAGTATAAAAATATATACTGGCCCTTTTGATGGTTTTTGGCTGCTGCTTGACCTTGAAGAAGAACCCTTATCCTGTGGTTCACCAGTCTACAAGAAGAAATTGGTTACTTTAACAACCGAGAAGCGCTTTACCATTCTTTAGAATGTAAGTGTATATACTATATCTTACCAAATTTGCATGTACAATATACAGTATTACACTATTTGTGTGTATCTTTCTCCATTGTATATCGGGAGTATCCTGTCATCTGAGAGTCCACACATCATTGGGAGTATCCTGTTATCCGAGAGTCTACATCACCACTTGGTTAATTTGATAACGAAATGCCTGTTTAACCTCATAAAATGTGAGTGTAGTACCACTCTTTTTCTGATACTTTCTGGTTCGCATTACAGTATTACACTATTTGTGTTTTTATTTTTTCCTCTTTTTATATCTTTATCCGGATGTGAGTGTGCATTGGACCCCTTCGCCTCGACCTCTATGGCGTGCCTGTCTCCTCTTCTGTGGATTTATCTATGCCATATTCCGGGACCAGGGCCAGCTGGTAATATTTCCAGGCTCGGTGCAGGGCCTCTTACCTTCTCCTTCATGATGTCTTCCTGCAGTGTCCCTCATTATGGCACCACAACATCAAATGGTGTCGCTTTGCCATGACAACGGAACATCACTTGACGTCGTAATGTCATCTGGCATACGTTGTCATAGCAACGTGGAGCCACAGGATGTCCCATTGTCATAACTATATGGCACCTCATGATGTCACAATGTTATCTGATGCCCTGTTTTCATGCAATGCGACACCATTTGACATTGTGGACTCATGATGAAGGACACTGTAGGAAGACATCCCAAAGGAGAAGGTCAGAGTGTTACAGAGGTACCGCGCTCTCCCCCAGCAATCAGCTTAATTGTTGTGAGGAAGAGTGCAGGGCCTCTGTAACCGCTGGGCTCAGTGCAGTGGCACTGATAGCACAGCTATCACTCCGGACCCTATCTGAAGGGGCACTGTCCCTATCTAGAACATAAATGGGGACGGGTCTGTTCTATACACTCAGGAACATACTTCTTAACTACTGTATATACAATGAGTAACATCTCCTCTAGAACTTTGTCCTCCTTAAATAAATCCCTTTTTCTCCAGGCCACACTGGGGGTGGGGCTTAGCATCTTCTGACTCCCTCCCAATCCTGTGTAATGGTAAAAGTATTACTCTCTATGTGGGTCTGCACCATTAACCCCTAAAAGGCCATGGCAATCTCTTAGGAGGGATACATATATAAAGTGTTGAAAAGAAGCAGTATAGTGTAGTCAACCTACATTTTTGTTAGCTGTAACAGTGTGTAAACATCAGTTTAAGCACATAAGTGAAAAAACACATTAATATGTATGGCATGTGTCACGGTAGACTAGTACTTATGAACAATTTTATATTTTTGGGATTCTCGATTGAGCATAACAAGGCGGGCAAAATAAATTGTCATTTATTTCTTTTCAGACAAACATATGACAACCTCAGAATACACTTAATAATCACTTACTGTGATGGGGAAACTAAATAAATTGTCCATAGAACGAAAGATGAAGAAATAAAGTCTCTGGCTTATAATCCTTTTGGTTAGGGCGCAACTTGCCTGCCCGATAATTCCACCAAATTCAGAGTTTGTTCTGGTTCATTGGGATTCGTTCTGGGATCCCCAGCGCTAACGAATTCCTGAAGTAGGGGTCCTATACCTAACATACACACCCAATCCCTTCTGTGGGAACATTTTTCCCCCTATCCCAGACTTGCCAGTAGTTCATAGCATGGGCAGAAGTGGCCTTCTGGTTTGCACAGAGCATGTGTCAACTTGACACCTAAGCTGCTTAGCATACTTGGTCCCACTTCTTCCCTGGCGACAGTAAGTCTGGGATTTGGCTACCATGTGTGACTGCCCCATACTGTGTACCAGGATCTGGTACTCAGGGATATTCTGGCCACTCTAAGGCCTCGGTCCTGCTGCGCTCGGTGGCGCGGGCGGCCACACGCGAGTTCCCCACCAGCAGGGAATCCTGCGGAGCCGGTCCCCCTTGGCTGCACAGCTTACTACACACTGTGGCGCGTCAGCCGCTATGGGATACAAGAGAATGGTGTTCCCTAGCGTTGATGCGTCACGTGGTGTGGCTGTGAGCCAATGGGCAGGGGAGGCTTCGGGAGGAGGAGAGGCTTCGGGAGCGGGGAGGAGTGTGGAGTGACAGCAGCGTGAGTGCCTGTCTGTGTGTGTGTATGTGTGTGCCTGAGTGCGTGAGTGCCTGCCTCTGTCTGTATGTGTGTGTATGTATGTGTGTGCCTGAGTGCGTGTGTGCCTGCCTCTGTCTGTGTGTGTGTTGCTTACTTACCCGAGCCATGGAGGGAGGGAGGGGGGAGGAGAGTAGCGGGTCCCTCCGCTCAAGCCACGCCCCCCCACCCGCTCAAACCTCCCACTCCCGCCCACCTCCCGCTCCGGCTCCCGCTCCCTACAGACCGCATATCGCGGTCTGTGTATGTCAGCGCCCCGCCTGTCTGCAATGCGGGCGCGCTGACTCTGGGAGCGGGGCCTTAGCCTAACACCTTGGCTCTCTGAGACTTTTCAACTCCGGCACTTCTCTAGACATTGCGGCATTCACTTTGCAGGGGGCCCTTTGAAGTGCGGAGATGAAAGATCCTCAGCTCATTTCCTCTTAACATATATGCATGTTAATACATTCATTGCTGGGCACAGGAAAAGCTTCCTGCCGGTACCTTTTAAAACTATAACTAAAATACAGTCACAGTCTCTGTCTGTCTCTGTCTGTCTCTGTCTGTCTGTCTCTGTCTGTCTCTGTCTGTCTCTGTCTGTCTCTGTCTGTCTCTGTCTGTCTCTGTCTGTCTCTGTCTCTCTCTGTCTGTCTCTGTCTCTCTCTGTCTGTCTCTGTCTCTCTCTGTCTCTGTCTCTCTCTGTCTCTCTCTGTCTCTCTCTGTCTCTCTCTGTCTCTGTCTCTGTCTCTCTCTGTCTCTGTCTCTCTCTGTCTCTGTCTCTGTACATCGTTAGCTAACTGCACTCCAAAAATTAGAGTGTCTGAAATACAATTGGCCCAATTCGGATACATTGCTATTACTGCAGCTATGGACTAAGCTGCAAAATGGGGACAATAAAGATTGTGTTGGGGAAAACAGATCAGTGTGGTGCACACACAGTTAACCCCTTCAGTCCCAATGCGATTTAGGGTTAATCGGCCGGTTATAATGCCTTTATTAATGGCCTGATTAACCCCCACATTGCCACAGCATGATATTTGGTTAAATCTATAATGAGGATAGGTGTTTGGTGTGGGGATTCTATTGGGTGCCTTTTCTATAAACAACATATTGTTGTTGGGAGTCTCAACCAGACATGAATCAAAAGCCAAGATCTACTAAACTTCGATATGGATATCACTGTATATTAATTGTCCTAACAATTTTTTTTTTTTTTACAACTTTAAAAACGAAATATTGAACGCTTGCACAATGAAGCGATAACTCTTTTTATTGCAGTGATAGGTGTGAGGCTAAATTTAACCCCAGGATCACTAATTAGCATGTTAAAGGTATGCATTAATTATATAAGCAAGAGCGTTAAATGCAATGACAGTATTCATATGAATGCAAATGAAGAATTACAGGTTAATTACCTAATGACATGCTTCTCACTAAACTCCAACATCTGGCGATATCGAGCTACTGGCAACAAATATTGCCAATTTGTATCACCTACCCCAGGCTAGCGCTACGTCAATATTGCCTGTATGTATATAATGGCCACTATAGTCAAGCAAGAAAAGACAATCTTGCCTATGTATATAATGCTTATTATACAGATATAGACAAGAAAAGCAATACCAACAAGGAATAGGTGATTAAAAAAAAATATCATCTAAACATTTTACAAGATATTAACCACTTAGTAGCCCAAGTAACCTATGATGACCAGTGGACCTCTATACGGGCTACTGAGGAGTTAATATCTTCCTCACACTACATTATATACCCCCTTGCCTGACTTGGAAGGCATTGCATTTACTAAAGGCCAAGACAGTGTTTCTCAACCTTATTTGAGCAAGGGCACCCTTTTAGGATTTTTAAAATCTCAGGGCACCCCTGCTCTTCAGACCTCAATCATCTACTATTTCCTTGCAGACACCCAACACACTCACCCACCCCTCCTCTACTTACACACTCCCCATTCACCCTTACACATCATACCGAGCCTGTTACTCAACTTACTTACACTAAACAGCAAAGGTAAATGAGAATTTTCACAGGTAGTGTTAGGACCTGCATAATGGTCATGCCGTGAAGTGGCTGTAGGCTTATAACGCTTTAGCCATAGGGTTTGGCCATCATCTCACCCCCCCCCCCCTCCACCCCCCAGCTCTCACCATCGCATTTTTTAAGTAGCAGGTTTTTGCTTGATCCTATGAAGGACAGGTCTATTCACACAGCAGACGTAAATGAGAATTTCACAGGTAGTGTTAGTGTTAGAACCTGCATACTGGTCATGCCGTGAGTGGCTGCAGGCTTATTACGCTTTGGCCAAAGGGTTTAACTAAAGGACCCTTACTCATGAGAATTCTAACATTGAAATATGTAACTATGTAAATTCAGCAAGAGGGAGAAATTGTTCCAGAATATAAATGTATCTTGATTGTATCAAAAAGGTAAAAAAAGAAAACTCCTGCATGGAGTGGGTATTATAATGTGGTGAAATTAGTGATCTTGAAATCATCAATAGCAAATGATGGTATCCAAAAATGCTGCAACCTCATTGGAGGTAAAGATAAATGCAGATGAAAATCTTCAACAAGATACAGTACTCACTTTTGTTTCTTCTCCATGTGAACATAAAGTCTCTTACCCACTCCTAGAGTTTCGTTGATGAAGCGTGACTAGCCGCAGGTAGATGTAATATACAAAATAGCAACGCACAGCCAAGGGATCCTGGCAAATTATAATAAAAAATATATATTTATTGAGGTAGATACATCACCACAAGGAGTTATAATTACCCTCCTACGTGTTTTGCACCTATTGGGTGCTTTATCAAGGAGTATAGAGCTGTCAAACAGACACCATTGTATACATAGATCCATTTTCACAATTTCGTGCCAAAAAAAATCTAATTTCTCACCAAAACACACAGTGACGTCATGAAGCCATGTGCATGCGCACGCGCACCAATGTGCATGCACACACTGACATAATGGCGCATGCGCGGTTAAGCGCAATGCACAGACCCATCCAGATGTAAGCCCTGAGAAGGGCAAGGGACACATAGCCATACAACCCGAGGGCCCCCAGACACCTGCTCCAGAGAACCCCTGCTCATCTACACTAGTATTACATTTTTTATTAAAAACTTTAATTTCGGGTGAGATTTGCGTAGGGAGAGGCAGTTCTCTCTGCAGCTGAAAGAAATCGCCGGGTAAGGCCTCTCCAAAGAGGCGATCTTCAAGTCGCCAGCTACTCGCTTGTTTTGGGAATTTTACTATCACAGGTAATTGAGGCTTTCTGAATACCGTGATTGCAACGCTTAAAAAACAGGCGAATTAAATGGCCTGCCGATTTTTTTTTTTTATGAACCTTATAGCATAGGCCCCACAGAATGAGATATATGGAATAAACATCCTAACGATGCATGACCTAAATTTATTACAAATACAGAAAAACAACTTGCAAGAAATCCTCAAACTAAACTTAAAAATCATAAACATATTATAATTAATGCATATAGTATGGTGAGGATTATGTAAAAAAAATGGCTTAAATTCCATTCAACATTCAGACATTTAACTATGTATTTTGTCACATCGGATGTAGCATTGGGTATTTTTGTCTTTTGTTGTATATATTTGGCCACACTCAGTAGCACTACTTTTGATACAAATGTATATATGATGTGGTGGGTTCTAGGGTTAGAACTTGCTGGGATTGTGTGTTTATTAACTCAACATACACTCCACATTGATCCCCCCTTTTCCCACACCTTTCTTAATCTTTCACCACAATCGACTCCCTTCTCTTACTTACACTACACACTTTCCCCACCCCACACAAAGCACTTACCTACCGCACCATCGTCACACAACACCATCACACACACCTCCACACACAGTCATCACACTCTCCTCCCCACACAAGCACTCACTTCTTTCCTCAGCATCCCACACACCGTAAACATGTCAGCTAGTCAGCGAGCACACCCCACACTATCTGGTTGATAGTGAGGCTCCTTTCTCTCCTTTGGAGCCCAGACTCTATGTTTCCAGACAGTTTGGGATGCAAACTATTTTTCACGTGTACCATGGCACCCTTGGCAGAGGTTTATGGCACACCAGGCTTTCCTGGCACACTGGTTGAGAAACACTGTGCTGACAAGCAAGTGTTTAAGTCCTACCACCTTCCCCAAGGCACCTATCACCATCACCCACTCCCTACGCCCACTCTATAGGAATGGCTATCTGACGTATTAACCAAAGATGGTTAATAGGGCTGTAGGCCAAATTATGAAAAAGATTTAACAAAGTAAGAAAACACAAAAAAATACATATCATAATTTTCAGCCCTTGTCGATCTGCTGCTGGATGAAAATCTCACCAATGATCTTCCAGCTATTGCGGTTATGTCTCTCTTCTCCATGTTGCTCCAACAAATTTTCTGATTTCATCCTCCCATCTTACTTTTGACCGTCATCTTGGTCTTTTAATCTCCCTTGGAATCCAGTTGCATACCATCTTTGTCCAATGATGGTTATTTCTTCTTGTAATATGTCTGGCCCACTACCATTTACATTTCTTCACCCTTGTGATGATGTCACAGATTTTTGTTTGGTTTCACCCGCATTCATTCTTTTTCCTGTCTCTTTGGATAATACTTATCATACT
Organism: Ascaphus truei; assembly: GCA_036426205.1. Lineage (NCBI taxonomy): Eukaryota > Metazoa > Chordata > Amphibia > Anura > Ascaphidae > Ascaphus > Ascaphus truei. The sequence goes on from WSYH01002374.1 coordinate 53,541, forward strand.
GGACATCTCTCCTTACTTTGCGTTGTCTGAAGCTTCTGAATTATCTTCGCATTTAGGGTCCACATCCATAAGTGAGCAGGAGCAGAATACACCGGTCGAAAACTTTCTTCTTGAGGCATAGTGGAAGGTTCCATTGAAATGTTGTCTTGTTTCTTCCAATTGTGCTCCGACCCATATTCATTCTCCTATTGATTTAATTCAAAAGGTTGCCATCCATTTCTATTTGCCGGCCAAGTTAGACACGGACTTCAACTTCTAGTTCTCTTCCATTTATTTCAATCTTTGCAGACTTGACACATTTATTGAACATCTCTCTGGTCTTGATATTCATACGGAGTCTCTCGTTCTTACTTGCTTCGGGGAGTTCTACATTTTGTCGCTGGAGGTCTTCTGGACTTGTGACAAAACTAACAATGTCATCTGCAAATTACTCAAATATGACTCAAATATTCATATAATATTTTATATAATATAATGGGGGAGAGTTTTTGTCACTTTGTTACCCACTATATCTTATTTAGTATATGATATCATTTTATAATATATTATACATACAGGCAAGAAGCTATGCAAGTTTATAAGTGAGGATGTAAAAAACTATAACTGCGATATGGTTAAGAAGAGTATCAAAGATAACAACACTTGAAAGAAATGTAGCAGCAACATATGATTGCGAAGACACAAATCATCACATTCAAGCAAGATGATGTATCAATAATAATAATATTAATAACAAGACCAGGCAAAGAGAGTAGAAAAACAAAGAAAATACACAGCACAATCAAGCAGATGAAGAGCAAGAAGAACCTGCCAATGATGAACCATGGAATACTTTTAGAAGAAGTACAGTAGCAATGGCAAAACAACCATGAAGAATGGAAAACCCCCTGGGAAGATGGCATTACAACTTAAATCTTGAAAGAAACTGCAGAAGAAGCAGATAAACGTATACAGTACTTTATGTTGCTTGAAGAACAGGAAATATCCAGAACAATTGAGCAATGTAATAGTTATTCTCAACCAAAAGAAATGAGACAAAGAAGACCTCAAGAACTAGACAGCAATCAGTCTATTTCCAATATTTTACAAGATTTTTATGAAGATACTCACTAATTGGCCGAACAGACTTTGAACTTTGCCCAGCCTATAGAATACGCAGAATTTTGCAGTGGATACAAAACAATGAACCCCATCCAAGTTGTGCAAGAAGTGAATCACTGCAGTAATGAATACAATCTAGCATTCATTTTAGGATTAATAGATTCCGAAAAAGCTTTTGGTTCTGTCTACACCTCAACTGTTTCAAATACATTATGAATAAAAATGTTTGGCCGCTATCTTGAGATATGCGGGAGACTGGATAAACCATACAAACTATTTCACAATATATGAAATTGACCAACAAATGTGCCCAGATATAAACTTGGCATATTTGTTACATATGCCTTCTCACGAGGTCCAAGAGCCATAAAAGAAAACCCATTATTATTCAGCACATATACAGCGTGGTATAGAGCCAGGAAAACACTCTCTTTACAAAGGAACAAGTCGCTATTTCTACCCGTTGCAGGGTACATGCAACCACACACGCGGGTTCTCTTGATAAGGCTCATTTATTGAGCCTTACAAACATACAGCACACAAAAACAAAATAGCTTCTCTTCAGCATACAAAAACAAAATAGCTTCTCTTCAGCAGACAAAAACAAAATAGCTTCTCTTCAGCATAGAAAACAAGGCAGCTTCTCTTCAGCATGCAGGACACAGACAGTTATCACACATGTACTTTGAAAAACAGACCTTATAGCAGTAATCTCTTCAGTATATCAGCCCTGTCTCCTGACCAGCTTGCTTGCATGTGTGTACAGCCTGGGGGTTTTAAAACACCTTGATTATGCAGCTGGGGTCAGACTAATTAAGCAGCCCTTCTCAACTGAAACTTAACCTCAACACTGCTGCACTGCAAGCCTAAACATAGGTTTGCCAGGTATATGGCTGGTGACGTTCATTCACCCTGTCACACTACCGTTCACTAAAAATCTGAGGTTTCAGGAAGGGAATGTGAATTATCCTTTGGAGGCCTGGGAAAAGAAGGGAATCCTTGGAATAGGGCAGCTCCTACATAAACTAAATCACACACTTTACTCATTCCAGGAAGTGAAAGATAAATATGCACTACCTAACACACAATTCTTCGCATATTTACAGGCGAGGCATTAAGCATTGACATCACTAAACGATTTACCAACAGTGGATAGAGACTATCAACTTGACGCTCTCTTCCAAATGGCAAAATATGGGAAAATCTCCATATCAAATTGTTATCAATGTCTGAAGAAAACATTACATTTTGATGACAACACACTGGGAATTTGAAGCTTGAGTAACAGATTGCCCAAGTCTAAGTATGGAGACTATCATGAGACAGTTTGGGAAATCTTTGAAAATCATCCCATACACAATATACCAAGAAATGCACTACAACATTTTACATAGGACATATAATACACCTAAATTAAGATACAAAGCAAAATTATCTCTGGACAGTAAATATACAAAGTGCGCAACCCCAGAGGCAGATCTTAAACACTGCCAAGGAACTGCCCAGTGGTCCAAGAGTTGTGGTCATGAATAGGCGAGTACTGCAAAGATTATCTGAATACAATCCATATAGATCCCGAATATGCGATTTTTAATATTATAAACCTAAACGCTGAAGGCAAGGTTGAGCAAACTCAACCAAATTATAGCTATGGCCGCAAGGAAAACGATTTTACAACAATGGATACATAACACTCCCCCATCTCTCCAGCTGTCGAGATATTTTTTTTTGGTATATTCACATTAGACTGGGAGGAAGCCACGACGGACAAAGAAAAAAAAGCAGAACGATTCTTCCAAATCTGGGAAGCTTCATTGCCACACACTCAGATGAGACAAAGACAAAGAGAGTATAAACAAAGAATTGAAGAGTCCTTATATGAACTACAGATGCAGCGACCATTATTTTAAGAAATCATGGTGCCTTTTTCGTGCGCGCTGCTGTACTCTATGCGGTATTCACGCCGTATTCCCGCGTTCATGCCGCCCTCATACCGCCAGGTTTACCCGCAGTTTACTGCTGTTCATCTGTTTTAATTTAATAGTTTCGGATTTCTGTGGGTGCAATTCTTCGCGTATCCGCCAGGTTACAGAAATTAATGAATTGTAATGTGTACTGTTCTGTCTGTGCTACTGTGTCAATTTTCAGGTGTTTAAAACCAAATATTAACCACGTCTACCACAGTGTCCATTGTGATTCGACCTTGAAGACGTTATCAAATTTAGGCGCTTCATAATAAAAACTTATTAAACTCAAATCTGCTTTTTTCTACATCCCTACAGTATCCTTGCACAATTGCTGACTGGACTGTACACCGTACATGTATAAAAAAACTGACTGTAGTTATGCATTTTTAATATTTTCTGCAATTAATGCTGCAGCAGATAACATGACGACTGTAGTCGAAATATATGAATATTTCATTTCGAACTACGATTTTTACAAATTCTCACCTGACGTTTGTGGTTGGAAGCGTTCGGTAAGAAAACCTTAAGTAGCGATCAGTCTTTTTTCGGATTGCCCCTCCTGCCAAAGATACATGAGGGTATTGGAGTGTGGTCCCTGATTTTTACAGTATGTTTGATCATGGAAACTTCAAAAGGGGAAAGGTCGGGTTTAATCCATATAAGATTCGTCAATTCCAATCCAGCAATGTAAAAGCACTGGCAACAACGCCAGCACCGGCTTACAATAACGGTCCGACCGTGAGTGAAAACCTGGTGATTGGCAATCCTTGCTACCTTTCCTCGCTGGAATACCTGCAAAATTTCCAGCCTGAGCCCGCTTTCACGTACAGGTACCAGCAAGCTTGCATGTACCAAAAAGATTTCCAGATTTATCAGCTGTCAACTGTGTAGCAGGCCAGCTATCACCTGTCAACTATAATGCAGACTACGGGAGTGCCAGTGACTCATCTCCACCCGTTTGGCATAGTTTAAAATGAAGGTAAATACAATGTACAGTACAATAATAAGTTTAAACCTGCAGTTCAAACTGCCGTTTAAAAATATATATATTCTTTTTTTTAAAAACAATACATTACAGTATGAGCATCAATACAATATGCACACAGACAAGTGATTAGCTACAGTAAGCTGCAGATTGGTCTGTTCTCCTGTAATCAATCGCTTTGCTCAGGGTTATTTAATTAAATTATTTATTATTTAATTATTGAAAAGTAGTCCTGCAATATGATTGACTGAGCAGTTACTACAGTAGATACAATTGGTGGACAGCTAGGGAGAGGCGGGCTCAAGAGCCAGAGCCTATCAGAAGTTTGTTCTCGTCGTACAGACGCACATGTATTGTAGGAAGAAAAAACAGGATATTCAGAGCTCGTGCTGTATGATGGTGTGGATGATCCCTTTGCAGCATGTACATAAAGCGTCTCCCCAGAAACTCTCAAATCTAGGTGAACCCCCCTTAAAAAGGGGGGAGGGCACCCTGAAATACAAGATAATAAAAAATGCACAAATGCGCACCAGGGATTAGTGGAAGGTAATTTATTAAAAATACACCAAACTCTGAGGGGATCCAACCCCACCTCAGAACGCTGTGCAGCTGGACGGCTAAGTCTACCCAGGAGAACACCTGATGGTGACTAAACCCTAAGCTGCACAGTATACAAATACAGTAAAATTTATTTAAAACATGAAAGAAAAAACAAACATGAAAACAACCTATCAACAGATTTGTATAGAAACCGCCATAAGGTTGGGCACTGGCAAGGGGAAACGGACACTCACACTGAGACAGTCAGCAGACTCGCGGTGTCTGCACAGATCCGGATCTCGGCACCGCGGAGATGGAAAAAACCGCTGCTGTCTCCTGCAGGCTCCGTCTCAGCTTACCAGCAACACGCGCAGGAAATGACCTTCGTGACCTCTACGCGTTTCGTACCAAGTACTTCGTCAGAGGTCACGTCCAGCGTCATCCGCGCGTATATAGGCGGCAACTGATTGAATAAACCAGCCCCTTCAGGAAACACCCTTACTTTGCCTAATTGCTACACTGATTAAAACACCTTGAAATGAGTTACTAGGCAACAGGGTGATGACAACTCATGTGGGGGATGTGTGCAAGTATAAATTAATCATTGCACTCACCCCTATGAAAAAATACAGGAAAAGACCTCTAACAACATAAATGATATACTATGTAAACAATCATGCTGAAACCTGATATAAATAAAGAAAAAAGAACAAATGATTAAATAAAAACAATTAACTATAAAACAATAATATAAAAACATACATAAATGTTAATGCAAATAAATGTTAAGTTTCATTAATTGTCAGACAACGCATGTGGTCTATGCCTTACAGTGTAGCTGTAATTTACAGTACATTGGTAAGACAAAAAGACCATTTAAAATGCGCATGTTAGAGCACCTGAGAAATGTTAAAAACATACCAAAAATAATAGCAAAGGGTATGCCATTAACTCCGCTTTTGAAACACTTTAAAGAAGTGCATAATAGTGAACCTGATTGTATTAAATTGAAGGGACTTGAAAGTATATCACTAGACAGGGAAATAGAGATAATCATTTATTGAAACGGGGGCAATTTTGAATTTATGAAATGCATACTAGACATCCCTATGGTTTCAATGAACTAATTGAATTGACTCCTTTTTTAAGATAAGGTATTCCGTTTTTAATATAATGAATTTATTAACATTTATTTGCATTAACATTTATGTATGTTTTTATATTTATTTGTTTTTATTTAATCATTTGTTCTTTTTTCTTTTATTTATATACAGGTTTCAGCATGATTTGTTTACATAGTATATCATTTATGTTGTTAGAGGTCTTTGTCCTGTATTTTTTCATAGGGGTGAGTGCAATGATTAATTTATACTTG